>CBVK0101707559.1:0-11229 GCA_900067695.1 Picea abies | reverse complement strand
CACTTATTAAATATCTCTTTATATATATATAAAGAGATATTTAATAAGTGCATCTAATTTATTTGGAATGAATCATTATATAATTTGTTATCTATTTTGGTATTTTTTAGGTGGGTAAATTAAAAGAATTGGTTTGTAGGGCCCATTTTAGAGGCATGTCTCAGTTTGATGATTTGGAGTTTAGAACCTTCCAGATCCTCTTTGGGGCATTAAATGACACTTTTTGGGTCAAAACTTTGTGAGGTTAATTCTTAGCCCCTCAACATTGTTCTACACACCAAAGGTTTTCTGATGATGTGAAAATCACCTCAATTGGGGTTCGTATGTTGAAGTTATGCCTCCCACAAGTTGACCTACCTTGTTGACCACCTTGGTATCGAGTGAATGCCATGTCAACTCCCATTACCCACACATGTGGGACTAGTCACATGTGGACTCTCAAAAATATTCTAGAGAATCCAAAACCCTAACATTAATTGAGGGTTGAGGCATGGAAAACCCTAGACAACTATCAAACTATGTTAAACACTAGGTCATTAGGAAAGGAAGGGGTCCCATTATTTTGGTATTGTTATTATTCTATAGTTGAGCAGAGCATCTAGGAATGAGATATTGAAGCATAAAGAAGAGGTAGAAGATTATGTCACAACCATTTAGGCCACAATGTCCATGGCAACTCCATAGTGAGTGCCTCTTTCTTTGTATGTGCATTTCATATATGAAAAAGAGAGAGTAGGGCATAGGCCTCACCTTCTAGCTAGGTTTTCTCATATATAAAGTTTCATGAGTCACATCTTGTGTTTATTTGTGTGGATGTTGTGTTCATATCTTGTGTTTATTTGTGTGGATGGTGTGTTCATTTTCTTGTTTCTTTCATGTTAGTTTCAAGTATTTCCATAATTTTGAGTGCTACACTAGTAATATTAAATATAAGATTTAAAATAATAGAATATATAATAAAAGATTTTAAAATATTGTAATATCTTTTGTGACAAACTATTCTAATAGAATGTCTATGACAATTTAGAGATCACTAATATAAAAACTACTATATCAAAAGATAAAGGAAAGATCTATATTTATATAAAAGTAAAAATATTTTAAAAATCCATCTTAAACAATAAAAATATTTACATCTTAATTTTTTTTAAATACTTAATAAATTTAGAATTAAGATAATTCTATATTAATTATATTCATTATTAAAAGAAATATTTAAAAAAACCTTCACAAACAAAGTTTGAGATTATATGAAAAGAGAAAACTTGATATTGAAATGAAATTGAACCACTTATAACACTATGACCCTCAACTTGAAGATAAAATAACTTTATGATATACAACCATATGGTTAATTAAAAAATCCTTCAACAACGCATTGAATTATGTAATTTGTTCAAAAGTAATTATTTATTATTTAAATAATTTATATGTGAACTTTAATTAAGTTAATAATTTATCATAGAGTTATATTGTCAATGAATTCGAGATTACTATGGATTGGTGCATGCAAGGTTTAGATCCTTAAGTTTTATTGGCATATACACTTTATTCATATTCATTTATATTTTTATTCATATATACTTATTTATTTATACACATTCATTTCCCATTTCCCAGGTGGATTCTCCATTAAACAAAAACAAAAAGTTATTATCATGAGCTACTTAACAATATCTTAATGAAATATATAAAGAATAAAAAACAACAATTTTAACTGAATTTATTAAATTATTTTTATCAAAACAATTTATTAGAAGCATTAAATTTAGACAAAAGATGGGTTAACTATTATTATTATGCATATTGGTGTATTGTGTGGTTTTAGGTTTTTACAGTTTTTTTTTTTTATAAATGTTTTTATCAATGTGTAAGTGGCATCTTCTCCAATGTGGAAATTTATTGCATATAAGTAAAATAGATTCATATTAGACATAATATCATTTGGCTAAGTGATTATTAGTGTGGAGTTTCTATTCCACCGAATTCACTCAAGACTTGTACTTAGCCCCAACCAATACCACATGAGTCTTGATGCTTGCATGGGTTAGACGAATGCCAAGTGATCACCAGTGTGAGGTATCTATTCCACCAAATTCACCCAAGACTTGCACTTAGCCCCAACCATTACGACATGAGTCTAGATGCTTACAAGGGAGAGATGATCCACAAGGAGTGAGCATGTCACTTAGGGAATTGAACTTTGGTGGGGAGAATACCAATTATCTGATTTGACTAACTAGGAAAGCCCCTATTGACAAGGGACAGATAGTTTTATGTCTTCTCCAACTGGTTCACATTGAGTCAAACCATTATATATCTAGACAACACCATACCTTGTTGTGTTCTTAACCATGACATACTTAAGAGGTATTATAGTTTATGTATATGAGCTATTTTTTTTTTATATGATCATGATTTGTAATAATGTTATATTTATAAAATGACATTTAAATTATATAACAAGTTCCCAATAACTCCATGAGTGACTTAACCTTTAAGTTACACTTTTATCTCTCTACTTGTCATGTGTATCTCATATCATTTTATCACTAGAATCAACTAACTTATCATTATTTATTTGAGATATCTTCCCTCCATTATTGGGATTCACAATTTTGATCACCCTTAAGTATGTGGAATTTTTGGCTCTTATTCTTATTTATATTTTTGTTTAGTTATTTTTTATAGTTGTAGTTGTAATTCCATTTTGAGTATAAGACCAATGCAAGTTGGTATTAGAATTTTAAATGATTTTTTTTCTTGCTTTATTTACTTTTTTACCAAAAAGACCAATTTCTTTTTTGAGGAGTATATCCCAATCTTATGTGACTAAGGAAGAGTTGGAAAAAGTTTCATGAAGTTGGAAAAAGTTTCATGAAGATTGTAGAATAAATGAGGTAGTAGGTATGCTAAAAAGAATCCATGGACCCTTATTCTTCATTATGCAACCCACTCTTTCAAGGGGAAGAATAGGATTAGAACCCATGGGGAATGAAGGGTAACACTCCTCTCATCTCATCTCATCACTTACACATAACCCTCATAGTCTCACTTTTAACTTCAAATGAAGATCTCATAATATAACTTTCACACTAAATTAAAATTTCATACTTGGTTAAGCAAGATGAAGTTAGAATTTTAGGGGGAAAGTTTAATTACCAATATGATAATTTAATTGTGACCTTGAAATCCAAAGATCCAATGCTATTGCATCCATTGTATGAATAAAATACATAAAGAGATTTATCAAAGGGGGAGCTAAAGGAGGAGGAGCTAGGGTTTTTGGATATGGGGTAAGGTTTGCAATTTTATGTCCTTGCATCATATTAACTCTTGTTATGTCACCATGATTGTTAGCCTAGCTAGCCTAAAAACACCATAATCCATGCCATCATTAATATGATAGGTCATTTTAATGACCTATTTTAATTCCACTTATGCACAAATTAGAAAACACGATGGTCTTTTTGGTGTCCTTTTTTGTTGTTTTATTCAATTTAGTGTCTTATGTGCATCCATTTAATCCTTTTTTGTTGTTTTATTCAATTTAGTGTCTTATGTGCATCCATTTAATGTCCTATTTGAATCTTCATGCATACTTATAGTGTCTTCATAAACTCCCTATAGTGTCTTTTACTACATCTCTTGATGTTTTGGATGTGTCATTTTTGTGTGGACCCTTAATTATCTATTTTTAGATTGGGAACAAGTATCAAGGATTAGGGTTTAAGGATCAATATTAAGGTTTGACAGGTTAGGTAAGTTAAGTGGGTAAGTAGGGTACTTTAAATAATTTTGGTTAGTGGTTTAGGTTATATAGGTTATATTAGTGGATTATATTGGTTTTTTTTAGGTTTGTGGGTTAGATTTGTGAACTAGGTGGCTTTATGGAACAAATAGGTTAGGGGTTAGTGGGGTAGGTTATGTATGTTGGTGGGGTAAGTAGGTTATGTGGATCAATGGAGTAGTTTAGGTGGGTTAAAAGGATAGTTATACGTTAGGTCGATTATATTTTGGTATCTTTTATCATAGTATGTTATGTGACTTGGGTAGGTAAAGTAGGTTAGGTTAGGAGGATTATGTGGGTTACACATGATATGTAGTTTAGTGGGTTAAGATAGGTTATGTGGGTTGTTTGGGTTATAGTGGGTGAGTAGGTTAGGTAGAACAATGGATTTGAAGGTTAGGTAGGTTAGTAGGGTACATTAGGGGTTCGGTGGGTTAGGTAGGTTGGTGCATTATATGGACTATGTAGGTTAGTGGGGTAAGTTAGGGGTAACATGGATTAGGTTGGGTGAGTAGGTTAAGTGGATTACATATGTTAGTGGGTTAGTGTTAAGCCTTAGACAAATCCCATGTTAAGTATAAAACCCCTTGTTAATCCGTGTATATTGAATTAGTACATTTCTTGTGTTATATTAGTAGGTCGGCTAGAACCCTTCATTGTACCCTTTGATTATAATTGTACCCTTTGTCTCCTATATATATACCAAGGAGACCTAGTTTTAGGATCATCTTATCTCATCTTGTACATTAAATATATTGTAAAAGGAGGTTTCCCCCTCGAAGTGGACTATTATTCATTGAATTTTTATCATTATCAAGGCATTGGTTCATAACATTTGGTATTATCCACTAACAACTATAGAGAGCACCATGTACCCTATCCTAACCTCACTCAACTGACAAGGTTGGAACCTCAACAAATGGATGAAATAAGAGCAAAGTGAGACCATGGTGTAATTGCACAATTGTGCTCACTAGATGTTCAAACATCTATATCTACCATTGTTGCACACACAGGGAGCAGAGATCATTTTGGGGTTCATAAGACAAGTGTACCTCAACTGATAAGGATAACACCTCAACAAATGGATGAAATAAGAGCAAAAGGACTATGTTTCAATTGTGATAGTAAGTATAGTAAGGGGCATAAATGCAATGAGAAAAAATTATTCTACATAAATTGTGAAGAGGAAGAAGATAAGGAATTGGAACCACCACAAGATCTAGATATAGAAGAGACTACCCCAAAAATATCTTGTAATGCATTGGCCGACTTCAATACTCCACAAACCTTCAAGATACAAGGATGCATCAAAAAGAAAAGGTAACCATATTGATTGATTCTGGTAGTACCCATAATTTCATCAATTACAAG
Source organism: Picea abies (assembly GCA_900067695.1). Taxonomy (NCBI): domain Eukaryota; kingdom Viridiplantae; phylum Streptophyta; class Pinopsida; order Pinales; family Pinaceae; genus Picea; species Picea abies. Next base: position 6,065 of record CBVK0101707559.1, on the reverse strand, counting down.
ATAGCAAAAGATCGCAATTGCTTTGTATATCCCGCACTATAATTTCAAGTAATGATTGCAAATGGAAGTACCATAAATTGTCTAGGGAAATGTCATAGTATTATTCTCAACATGGAGGATTATTTTTTGGATAGCCACATAATTTTCATCCAAATGGGTGGTGTCAATGTTGTATTAGCGGTCCAATGGTTAGAATCACTGGGAACAATGGCCTTTAATTTTCAAGATATTTTCATGAAATTTTCCTCACATGGCAAGGAAATTGAGCTTAGAGGTATCCAAGGGAAACCCTCTATAGTGATAAGCTCTAATAACATGGAAAAGTTACTCAAAAAGGGGCACTAGGGTGTAATTGCACAATTGTGCTCACTTGATGTTCAAACATCTATAGCCCCTACTCCATTAGATCTCCAAATAATTATCAACAATCATTCCAAGGTATTTGGTGAAATGCCTAAGGGTCTTCCTCTTGCTTGAGATCATGAACATGCTATTCATTTGCAACCAGGAAGTGTACCACCTAACATTATGCCTTGTAGGTATCCATATGCACAAAAGAGTGAGATTGAGAGTATGATCCAAGAAATGTTAGAGGCTGACATCATTCAACCTAGTCAAAGTTCTTTCTCTTCACCAATGGTGATGGTTACAAAAAAAGATGGTTCATGTCATATGTGTCCAGATTATAGATAACTAAACAAAATGACCATCAATGATAAGTTTCTTATTCCCGTCATTGATGAATTATTAGCTGAATTGCATGTAGTAATTTATTTAATAAGTTGGATCTTCATTCGGGATATCGTCAAATCAGAATGAGGCAGGAAGACATTTCCAAAACAAACTTTAACAAAAAATAAGGTCATTATGAGTTTTTAGTTATGCCATTTGGACTTACTAATTCACCTTCAACATTTTAAATCTTGATGAATTGTATTTTTAAACCCTTCCTTAAAAAAAATTGTAATAGTATCTTTTGATGACATACTAATCCACAACAAATCTTGGGAAGAGCTTGTACAACATGTTGAAAAATTATTACAACTATTGGAAGAGAAAAAACTTTATGCAAAGCCTTCCAAGTGTGCCTTTGGGGTTCAAGAAGTGGAATATTTGGGTCATATTGTATCTTATGAAGGTGTAAAAGTGGACCCTAACAAAATTAAAGCTATGAGGGAATGTCCAATTCCTAAAACCTTGAAGAAACTTAGAGGATTCTTAGGATTGACAAGCTATTACCGCAAGTGATACAAATTTATGAGGGAACAAAATGAAGCACATAAATAGGACATAAACACATAGATATAATAATACTCAATTTCTATTAAAGACTGAAATATGCAGAGACTGTAAAATAAAATATAGAGTGAAATGAACTCACTAGAATGGTGGTAGCTTATCTTTAAGAAGAGATGTGAAGGTTACTCACACTTGCAAGAACATGGTTACAATGAGGCTATAAAGGCCTTTTTAACATAAAGCATAAATGAGAAAACCCTAACCTCAGAAGATGAAACACTGAAAGGTTTATGGGCCTCAATGGGGGTAGTTGATATGTCAACTTCCCTAGGGTGTAACTTTTCCATACGATCTCCATTTGGGGCACTCGATACCTCGTCAGAAAGGTTTAGACAAGGAATACACATTCTGAATGGCCCAATAGAGTTGGCATTTATTGGGCACTTCCACATCGAAAAAATGTCGTTTAGGTCCTCAAAAAGACCTGAAATTTTGGGACTCGAAAAGCTATAGGAAAACTACCAAAATAGAAACTGTATATTGAGCTAATGGAATTGGTGGGAAACCATCGATGTCCACCTAGATTATTCCTCCCCTCTTAGGAAGCAATGGTATCTGCTGCATTGAGTGACCCCATCAAATGAGGAAACTTTTGCTGAACTTGATGCTTGGTGAGCCACTTGCCTCGATGCAGTAGTTTCCCTGCTTTGACAACCCGATAGAGTTGGATCTTATATTGAGGAGTGCCCTTAACTTATGTGTCCATCATCCGATTAATGGTTTCCTGTTCCATGTAGTCAGGGTTGAGATTTGTAGGTGTTAATATCTCTATCACCTCTAATGTGTTCAGTAGTGGTGGAAAATATGGCCAAAGGAGGTCCACATTGAATATTGGGTGTATGCCAAGGAAGGGGGGAATACTTAACTCAAACTCATTGTCACCCACAACCTTGGTGACAACGTAAGGTCCATAGAAAAGTGGCCTGAGCTTCCGATGGCGTCATGTAAGGTACTCTTTATGAAAATGTGACCAAACCTTGTCGCCTACCTGGAACTTGTGGGGAACCCGATGTTGATCATGGCCCTGCTTGTGCTTAACATTAGATTTTGGCATTGTCTAGATGTTCTATGAAATGGTTTTTTTTGCTGGAATCCGACAATATAAATTTAAATGAATCACTATTTTTTGTTGTTCAAAATGCATTTTTGAATGCAGAAATGGATTTTTTTTGTTGTTCAAAATGCATTTTTGAATGCAGAAATGGATTTATCATGCCGAATAACCCCTGGGGAACTCAAATTATATAGAAATAATCACTCAAATATATGAATCTAACAATTTCTCACCGGATTTCGGGAAAATGTCCCTGGAAAAAACATCATTTCGTAGAACGTTTAGCCTACAACTTAGATTTTTTCAAAATATCATGGACCTTTTGGTGGATGTGTTGAATCCGTTTAATGAATTTGGTGGCCTTTTCGGCCTCAGATTGAGCATGGGAAGATTCTACCTATGTGGATGCAAGGGGCAGTGCTACGTCAATGGGGCCCAATGGTTGAAAACCCAGGCCCACCTGAAAAGGGTTGTGGCTGATTGAGCTATGGAGTGCTCTGTTGTGGCTGTGTTGGAAATAAGGAAGGATCTCATCCCATGTACATGGATGCTTAGAGTTGTACATGCGTAAGAGGTGCATAATCATCCTATTGAAGACCTCTGTTTATCCATTAGTATGAGGGTGGAAGGCAGTGGATTTGGTGAGCTTGGTGTCCAACAACGACTAGAGGCTCGACTAGAATGTGCTCAATAATCTGTTGTCCTGATATGATATGATGGTTTGTGGTATCCCAAAATGTAGCCATACAAGATCAAAGAAGAGCTTGGTATTGGTCTCTGTTTAAGGATAAATTCGTGAGTGCGGACACAGACCAATCTCCCCATTCTTAATAAAGAGTTTGATCTTCCATTACCATGTTATGACCATAATATCGTCATGATAACCAAAAATGTGGATAACAGTCTCGATTGTGATACTCTTCTTGTAGGTGGCCATAATGGCCATCTTAGAGAATTGATCAACAACCATGAATACAAAGTCATTGCCATGCTTAGTGGAGGGGATACTTGGAATGTAGTCCATCAAGATGGATTCCCAAGACCCGTCAGGAGTCGATAGAGGGGTGTATAGTCATTTTTTTTTAATGGATAACTTGGAAATGGAGAAGGTATTGTAGGATATGATATACTTAATAACATCTTGTCGAATATTTGTCCAATAGAAATACTTCTATAGTATTGCCACTATTTTCTCCATGCCAAAGTGTCATGCCACCCGATTGTAGTGGGATTCCTAAATCAGCTTCGCATGCTCGCTTGAAGGAACACATAGATGACCTAGATGGAATATAGTCCATCCTGAAGATGGAAGTCAGAAACATCTGTGCATTTTCCCAACATTTGGTAGGTTGTAGTGAAGTCAGGATCATTTTCATAGAGTTGGGACCACCCAGAGGTCTCATGCTCGCAAGAGTTGAGAACCGTGGTTAGTGTTGCAACTGGAGGCCTATTGAGGCATTTGGTCATGCGATTGGTGCTCCCTTTCTTATACTCAATGTTGAGGTGAAACTACTGCAAGTATGTGTACCACTTTTGATGGCATTCATTCTACAGTTTACCTTGTGTCTGCATGAACTACAAAGGCTTGTGATCCATATGGATGTCTGTTTCCTTCCCTAGAATTTAATGCTTCCATTGGTGACATGATCGTATGATGGAATATATTTCTTTGTCATATATGGGGTACTTATAGACGACATCTGAGAGTGTATCACTATGATAGGCCATTTGATGACCATGATAAATGAGAATCGCACCAAGAACATAATTAAAAGCATTGGTATGAATCTCAAATGGTTGTTGCAGATCGGGTAATGTGAGAATAGAGGCTTAGCATAAGCGATGTTTCAGATCATCAAAATATTTCTTTTGCGATCTGCCCCACAAAAAATTGGCTTTGAAACCACCCTTGGTCACTTGTATGAGATCCCATGTGATTTGGGAGAACCCTAATACAAATATACGATAGAATTTGGAAAGGACTAAGAAGCTTCAAAGCTCGGTTAGTGTTGTCAAAGAGTTCCAGTCATGAATGAATTGGATCTTGTTTGGATCAACATGCAAACCATGCTCATCTATAATGTATCTGACGTATTAGACATTTTTCATGTTGAAGAATAATTTCTCTAAGTTAGCATAGAACTTGTGTTGTCGTAGAGTGTGGAGGACCTACTGAATGTGATGCAAGTGTTCTTCCCAACTCTTTCTGAAGACAAGTGTAACACCCTGTTTCCCCTAGTCTGTAAAAATAATTATGCTGGCCAAGAACTATGAAGAAGCAACCAAAGCTTTTGAAAAACTTAAGGAGACTATGTGTACAACTCTCGTCTTGGCCATGCTTGACTTTAAAAAAACATTTATTATGGAGTGTGATGCCTCAGGCCTTGGAATTGGTGCAATTATAATGCAAGAAGGAAGGCCTCTTTCCTTTGAAAGCAACCAACTTAAAGGAAAAAACTTATTCAAACCCATTTGTGAAAAAGAAATGTTTGTCATACTACATGCAATTCAGAAATGGTGCCCTTATCTAATACGAAGACACTTCAAAGTAAAAATAGATCATGATAGTTTGAAGTACTTCTTAGAGAAATGATTATCTTCATAAGAGAAAAAAAAATGGGTTACAAAGATGTTGGGTTATGCCTTTGAAATTATCTACAAAAAAGGAAAACATAATGTTGTGGTAGATGTCCCTTCCAAGAAAGAAGAAGAAACATAAGGTTCATTATGTGTTATTTCAATTTCTCAATCCGATTGGGTGGAAGAAGGAAGGATAGAATGGAAGCAAGATCAAAAGGTATGCAAGATCATTCAAGAACTACATGAGGACCCCGGTTCAGTAGATAATTTTGTATGGAAGAATGATTTGCTATGGTATCATGATCTCCTATATTTATGTAATAATTCCCAACTCAAACAGAAGGTCCTTCTGGAATTGCACACTTCTCCTATAGGGGGGCATTCAAGAATCTTGAAAACATACCACAAGATCAAGAAGGATTTTTTCTGGGAAGGTCTTAAAAATTATGTTCAAAATTTTGTGTATGAATGTTTGGTCTGCCAACGGAATAAGGGAGAGACAATCAAGACTCAGGGTCTCCTACAACCATTAGCTATACCAACCCAACGTTGGGAAGAAGTTTCAATGGATTTTATTATAGGTTTACCCAAATCCAAAGGAAAGATTGTCATCATGGTAGTAGTGGATCGACTAACAAAGTATGCCTATTTTTGCTCTCTTTCTCATTCTTTTAAATCCATTATAGTAGCCACAACATTCATGGAAACAGTTCAAAAGTTACATGGATTCTCCAAGATTATTGTAAGTGATAGAGATCCAATTTTCACTGGAAATCATTGGACTGAATTTTCTTGTTGGGTACTCAATTGGCTCATAGCTCATCTTACCACCCTCAATCCAATGGGAAAACTGAGATTGTGAATAAATGATTAGAAGGATATCTTCATTGCTTTGCATCCAATAAATATACACAATGGGTCAAGTGGTTTCCCTTGGCGGAATGGTGATACAACACATTCTTCCATACTTCATCAAAAATATCCCCATTTTTGGCACTTTATGGATATCATGCTCCATCCATCACATCACACTTGAAAGGGAATACAAAGGTTCAAGAAGTGGAGGACCACATAAGGAACCAACAAGAGGTCCTCAAACTATTGAAGGACAACTTGGTTATGGCACAAAATA
>CBVK0101707496.1:0-14195 GCA_900067695.1 Picea abies | reverse complement strand
TGTTGATTTGTGTTAATTTTGGTTCAATAACAATTGGATGCTGTGTCAATGTTGTTGTTATTAATTCGACGTTTGTCCCTAACGCTCTAAAAAAATAAAAATTACCGGTTGTTTGGCACTTGTTCTCTTAGCGGCAGGGTCGTTACAGATTCCCCATTCTCCCTTGAGCAACCAAGAATTTGACATGAACATCACCAACTTGGACAGATCCCACAAACATACCATGAAAGGGATTAGTGACATTACTTCCAATATTTCTACCATAAATTCCCATCTCTGTCGACTAAAAACCCTCCAAATATTCTCATTTATGTGCCCTCCAAAACCCGTTCACAGCATCCACCGTGGCTCAAATTTTCATGGAAAATATCTTCAAACTCGATAGAATGCCCCACTCTATAGTCTTTGACCGTGATCCAACATTCACCATCAATTTTTGGAAAGGATTCTTCAAGTTCCAAGGAACCCAATTTCATCTCAGCACGACCTGTCATCCCTAGATTGATGGTCAAATGAATGCTTTCAATAAGTTTCGGGATACATGTTTTTGGTGCTTTACATCCGATCGACAATATCAATGGGTTAAGTGGTTACTTAATCTAAAAATCCTTAGATGACAATTTATTCAATATCAATGGGTTAAGTGGTTACTTAATCTAAAAATCCTTAGATGACAATTTATTTTAAAAGTCACATGTTTTTTGTAAATAAGAAGAAAATTGTATTAAGTTCCTGCTATAGACTGCAGTAGAGTATCAAAAAGTATACATGTCTAGAATGCAGAGCTGGACTGCCCCAACAGAGGGGAAACCAGTCCAGTCTGTCATTCAAATTTAGAAGTCTAAAGAACAGTAACTAGGGTGAAAATAGCCATGCTTAAATGGATCATCCGCTAACCTAGAACTGCAAAAATACAAGGAAATCTGAACACCTGGCAACTATGTCGGCCACATGGGAGGGAGATCCCCAGGCCAAGGCTCTTCTTCTATATAAGTTGGCTCGTAAGCTGGCGCATCTGCTTGATCACGCTCGCTTGCCTTATCTTGGTGGTCGTGTTCATGCTTCATCGAACTCGAAGCCTTGCTCATTCCATCCTTTACAGCAGCGGCAGGTGCTTCCCTTCTTGGGACATCAGGTGTCCTTTCCTCTGTGAGAGCGCTCTGCATGGAGGAGAGAAGAAGAAGGCATCTCTCCACCTTCTCATCTGTGAGTTGAAAACGATAATTGAGATCGGTCAGCTCCTTGCGTAGGTCGAAAACCAGGTCTGTCATGATGCACAAATGGTCCTAAAAGTATGCTCGATCAAAAGATCCAGACGAGTGCTGGTCTGAGTGCTGAGGGGGTTCATCGCGTGAGCCAGGGGAGGGAGTCGGGGAATGAAACTTCACCAGGGGAGAAAGAGGGTGGCACTGGTGGGTGACTGGCGAGCGGGAGGATGAAGCTATGGTGGGAGCTGTCAAAATATGCAGGAGAGCATCCAGCTGAGGAGCAGAGGGGAGTCGACCAGAAGGGGCGTGAGGAGGCATGTTGCAAGGCCGACGGGGCTTCCAGGGAGAGCCTCGCTTCGACCTTCCCCGCGGATGCATAATTGAGTGCACAGTAGAGAATAAAGACTGGGTAAACAGCGTGCGCAGGAGAGGGAGAGGAATACACCTAGGCCTGTTCTCCGACAAGAGGAGCTTTGCGGAGAACAGGTTGGAGCAGATAATACACAGAATGAAACGAAACATGATAAAAAACTTGCGAGAGAAGGTCTGAGGAAGTGAGGCATTAATGCCCGCGCTGTATGCCATAAAACACATTTAACACTAATGCAGGAGGGCTGGCTATAGCACGAGGCGATCACATGCCTCTGTGCTGTGAGGGCCTATGTCAGCCTATCCTTCTTGCCACGATGGTCGCGTAGTCACCCCATCTAGGGAAACATCTACCATTTCAGCCTTGCGAATGCTTTGCTGGAGAATGGGGTGGTCCTGGTTCTGGGATGAATTGCAATGAAGGTCTGGTCCTCTCCAGGTGGTGCCCAGGTTGGCTAAGTCATCCGCAATTTGATTCGCTTTCCTTCTGATATGAGAGGGGATGATAACTTGATTTGGTTGCAGTAAGGTGGCAATGATCTGTAGGCCATGTGACAGCCGCCAGCTGGGAGAGATTCTCTCCAGGTTTGCTCCATTTAAGATCTTGCATAACAGGCCAACGATGACCTAAGAGTCACCCTCGACGATGATTTTCAGGAAGTTATTCGCGAAGGCTAACTGCAATCCTTTGATCAGACCCCAGAGCTCCACTACATTGTTCGTAGTGTGCCCAAGGAAGCCAGCTCCAATGACAAGGATTTGCCCATTGTGATTGCGGATGACTTCTCCGTACCCTACAACGTCGGGATTTCCTTTGGAGGCTCTGTCAAAGTTGAGTTTGACGAAGTCCTCTGGGGGAGGGGTCCAGCGAGCATGCTGAGTTAAGGGAAGTGTGGGAGGGGGGAGGGAGGGAGTCTGAAGGGAAGGGATTGACGTCCAGAATTGAAGGATTGGTAGCTCGGAAGGGGGACAGGCTCTATCAGCCTCAGACCAGTTCCTGAGGTGGATGGTTTCCAGGATATTGCTGTGACATTGACGCCAGCATTGATGCCATTGAAGCGAGGTGTTTTTGAAGATTCTTCGATTTCTCTCCTTCCAAGTATGCCAGAGGATAAAGCCAGGTATAAGTTGCCAGATGCGATTTAGTATGGGACAGTGAAATGCCTGATCTCTCCAATTCATGACAGTTTCTGTGATGCTATCTCGAAGGCGATCAGAGGTGTGCATGATGAGCGCTGCTTGATCCCATAGTTGGGTAGTGAAAGGACAAGTATTAAGGAGGTGATTCAAGTCTTCCTCTGCCTCTCTGCAAAGGATACAGATGGAAGGTCTGGTAAAGCCCCTCTTCAAAAGATTGTCCCATGTGAGAATGCTTGAGTACGAGATCAGCCAGAGGAATATGGTGATCTTCGGCCAGTGCTTGAGATTCCAGAGTTTTCCCCAGGCTTTCAGGGGTTGGGGTGGGTCTATCTGCGTTTTAATTCGGTAGGCTTCCTGAGTGATGAAGGTGCCCTGAGGTCGATAACCCCATCTAAGAATGTCTTCATCTGCTCTGATTGGGATTTTCCATTTGGTCAGCTCATCTTGAAGTGGTGTTAGATCCATCTGCGAGTCTGGGTCAATGGCTTCCTGATCTAGATGCTAGCCTCGCCAAGTGTCCTCCGTGGGATGGTGTTTCCAGTAGTCCTTTACTTTGGTCAGGCCCGGTCTGGTGGTTTGGGTGCAAATGTCAGGGGCCCAGTCTTCATGGAGTAGGGGCGGCCATTGCTGCTAGGAGTCCTGCCAGAATAAGGTCGTTTCTCCATTTCCTATGTCCCAGAAGGCATGCTGAGTGATGAGTTGTCTATTCTGCCTCACCGCTGTCCAAATTAAGGATCCCGGGGTATCCCCATTCCATCGAATGAGGTTCCTTTCTGCCATTTGGGGGGCGTATTTCTTCCTCCAAAGTCTGGCCCAAATATCGGTTGGGTTCTTCAACCAGCGCCACCAAATTTTGGCACTGAGAACCTTGTTCATTATGGAAGGATCCCTCAGACCCAGTCCTCCTTGAGTTTTAGGCTTACATAATTTTTCCCAGCTAACGAGTGCAATCTTTTTTCCTTTGTTGAGGCCTTGCCATAAGAAATTTCGTTGCAAGCTTTTGATGATAGAGAGGACAAACTTTGGGGCTGCTAGAGCTGAAAAAGTGTAAATCGGAAGAGCTTGTAGCACGGCTTTGAGCAGGATGAGACAGCTCGGCAGGTTTAGGGCTCTGAAAGTCTAGGAGGAAAGTTTTTTGGAGAAATAAGATAACAAAAGTTCCCAAGAAGAGTTCTGGAGGGCATTGTCAATCAGAGGAATGCCGAGATATTTGGACAGAAGGGAGCTTCTCTGAAAACCCAGGATATCTGAGATGTGGCGTTGGATCTGAGGGGGCGTATTAAAGAAGAAGATTTGGGATTTGTCTCTGTTACATTCCAGACCAGAGGCATCGGAGAAGGTTTGGAGAATTTCCTGGAGAGAGTTGGCTTCTCGAACAGTAGGGCTACCCATAAGGAGAGTATCATCCACAAACTGACTGTGCGAGATAGGGGGAGAGATGCCGTGCAAAGGTAACCCCACCAGGTGGTTGTTTTCAACGACAGCATGGATGGAGCGGGAGAGTCCTTCGGCCATGATGATAAAGAGAAATGGAGAAAGGGGGTCGCCCTGTCTAATTCCTCTGGTGGGAGAGAAGGGCCTCGAAGGCACACCATTTACCAGGATGGAGAAGAAGGCCAAGGAGGTAAGATTTAAAATCCAATCTACCCAATCTTAATTGAAACCAAAAGCAAGAAGCATTTCTTTAATAAACTCCTAGCTGAGCTTATCGAATGCTTTAGATATGTCAAGTTTGAGGAGCATACCAGGGGTTTTTGTTTTCTGTAGGGAATGAATTACCTCATGAGCCAAAATTATGTTGTCCAAGATTTGTCTGCCCTCGACGTAGCTCGATTGCTCCGGGGAGATGATCGCTAGTAGAATTGGCTTAAGCCTGCGAGCTATTACTTTCATCATGAGCTTGTAAATGATGTTGCATAAAGCGATAGGCCTATAATGCTTGGGCTGTTGTGCCTGCCCTTCTTTGGGGATTAGGGTGATAAAAGTGGCGTTGAGAGCCTGGAGGACTTTTCCTGTGACTCTAGAGTCTTCCAGAATTTCCCAGACTTCTGTTCGGATCATCGGCCAGCAGTAATGGAAGAAATCGCTGGTGAAGCCATCTGGCCCAGGAGCCTTGCCTTTGGGGGTGTCCTGGAGCGCTTGATCTACCTCTTCAATGGTGAAGGGTCTGGTGAGAGCTGCATTTTGTTCCTGCGTTACCAGGGTAGGAACATGCCTTGTGATCTTATGAATAGCTTCACTTCGGTCCTGAATGGGCTCAGTGAGAAGATTTTGAAAGTAATCAATCAAATTTGATTCTAGATCAGCATGAGATTGAAGGGTTTCCCCTTCCTTCGAGAGGAGGTGCGTTATCCTGTTGGAGTGCCTTCTTTGGATAGCCGTTCGGTGGAAAATTTTGGTGTTGCGATCCCCTTCCTTGAGCCACTGAATACATGATTTCTATCTCCACAGTATCTCCTCTTGTTTTTTCCTGTCTTCAAGCTGTTGTTGCACTTTGAGTTCCTGTGCTTTGAGCTCTTCAGTTATCCCCTGCTCTCTGATTTGGCGTTGTATCTCGATCACCTGCTCTGATAGTTGTTTCTTGGAGTCGAAAATGCTGCCGAAGGTATGCCTATTCCAGAGTTTAAGCTTATGCTTAAGGTTCTTCAGTTTTTGCTGGAACCTATACATTTTGGACCCATAAGGTATTGCTGCCCCTCTCCACCAATCGTGGATGTTCTCTTGGAAGTCTGGGTGATTCAGCCAAAACTGTTCGAATCTAAAATGTTTTTTCCCTGGAGTGGCAGGGACCTCCATCCAGAGTTGTATGGGCCAGTGATCTGAACCTGGGAGATTCAAAATAGTAGATTCCAGGGCCGTGCCTTCCATCATGATGGGTTCCGATATGAGGAATCGATCTAATTTACAAGCTATCTAATGTATTCTAGTTCTCTTGTTTGACCAAGTGTGGGTACCATTGCTAGCTTCCAGGTCAATCAGTTGCAGATCATCTATTAGCTGGTTGAAATCGCAGGAGTCCTGATCCAGCCATCTGGATCCTCCTTTCTTCTCTTTCAGGCTGCATATTATGTTAAAGTCCCCTCCCACAATCCACCTGTTGTGCTGAGTGAGGGCGGCCAAGTAACTCAAGCTCCGAAGGAAAGCCTATTTGTCCCTTGGTGTGGCTGGTCCATATACGTTAGTTATGTGCCCAGGCTTGTTCGAGCCAATAAGTCTATACTCAGCAGTGATAGCCCATCTGTTGGCATGGAGATTTTCCATTAATACAGCATTGGTGTTCCAGAGAATGGCTAATCCTCCTGTTGTTCCAATGGCATCGATTGAGACTGCCCCCCCTTGCTTCCAACAATAGGGGAGTAGCCGATCAATGTCTTCTGAGGTACTTTTTGTCTCTTGCAATAGTACAACATCTGGTGTTTCCGCTATGATCATGTCACGTAACATTTTTTGTTTGCTACGTCCATTAAGGCCTCGAATATTCCAGGAGATGATCTTCATGATGAGTGTGGAGGGGGGCGAGGAGGGAAGGTGTCCAAGATCATATGAATCTGTCCCGAGTTCACCATGAAGTTTCCTATTTCCTGTATGAGCTTGTTTGTGGATTTCCTACCCCTTTTCTTTTCATCTTTTTAATCTTTGCCTAGGAGTTTCGTCTGACTGCCCTGAATGCCTAAGGCTTTGTTGGCTCGGGTAGAGGATCCTGCAGAAGAATTGATGAAGATTTTGTACACTTTCCGGAGTTGGTCCCTGGGAATGGTGTAGAGTTTTTGATGTCTATAGGCGTGTTCAAGGTGGTCCAAGTCCACCCCGGCTAGGTCCTGCTCTTCTAACTCCATTTCCTTGTCCCCATCTTCAATATCCTGCTGTCCAGGCATATTCTGAGCCAAGCTCGTGGGTGGGGAGTCCAGTTCCTTATTTTTGGGTGGCTGTTCAGCAGTTGGGGTTACGGATTGAGGTGCATTGCTTATGAGTGGTGTGTTCGGGGTTGCTAGGGTATTGAGATTTTCTGGCTGATTTTGTAAAATGTCAAACTTATTGCTTATGGAGGGTTCATGACTAACCTGGGCTTGTGGTTTTCTTCCTCCTTGCCGCCTTCTCCCTGGTGGTTACACAAATCCGTCCTTGTCCTTGCCTCTTTGTGGGATTTCCTCCTTGGGGGGTGTATTGAGAGGGCAGTCTCTGAATAGGTGCCCATGTTCGTGACATCTTCGACAACGGAAGGGGATGTGTTCATAGTCAATGGTATGAAACTAGTCTTCATCTTGGTATTCCAGCGTGATTGAACCTGGGAGTGGCTTGGCAATGTTCAGATATACACAAATCCTTGCATAAGATGTGTATCGTCGCTATTTGGTTGCTTCAGAAGACTTGACATAGATACCAATGGTATTTCCTATGCCCACCAGGACTTCTTCTAGCCATAATTCCTGGGGGAGCGAATATAGTCTGATCCAAACCGGCGCATGTGCGAAGTCTTCCTTTTCCGGACTGAACTTCTCTATCCAGAATCTTAGGAACAGTCCAGCCGAATTGTAGAAGTAAGGTCTGCTGTCAAAGATACGGTTTCTGTCCTCCAGATTGTGGAAAATGATTGTGAAGAATCCCTTCGAACCCAGCTGCAAGTCATAATGGCCTTTGGGCTTCCACCAATGCTGTATCCATTTGACTAGATCTCTCTCCGAGGGCCATAGTCCTAAAAATTTCCCCACCAGGGCATTGTCGCACATGTATTGTTTTTGTTCCTCTATGCGAGGCGAGCTTATGACATATTTTGGGATTTGTGGTGCTTGAGGTATGCACTTACCTGGCGTCCATGGGGCTGAGGCTCTTGCTGGAGTCTTTTCCGTGGCTGGATCTATTTCCATATCCTTGTCCTTGAAAGTTCCTTCTGCAAAAATTTGCGTGCGGATGTCTGGAGGCGCTTCAAAGGTGGGTCGTTTCATTCCGGCTACTGGGTTCTCGTTGGCTACGATCTGTTTGTAGGATTTGCCTAGCAGCGCCCCCTCCCCGTGGATCTGAAGCCCCTGCGGGGCTGTCATCTGTTGCGCGCAACTCGGTCTGGTTGGGCTGTTCAAACCCTAGTTGCAAAGCAGATCACCGTTTCCCTGTCTCTATATTAGCATATTTCATCATCTTTTTTAAAAGTCACATGTTAACATCTAACCCGATTTAGAATATTTCTTGATCGTATTTGACAGATTTGCATAACACATGTGAATCTCTTACTTACCCAGAACCACATGAAATGATGAATGATTTGCAGAATAATGAGAAATAACACAACAGAAAATAAAAATAAAAACTAATAAGACAAGATTTGACGACGTAGTTCACCTCTCCTAGGCTACATCTATGGGTCCCCTTTCTACAATGAGATTCCTTTTCATTAATCTCAAATGTCAAAATTACAATAAAAATGGACGTACAAAATTACAATAAAAATGGACGTACAAAATCTGATCTTGAACTCACTCTTCAATTTTGTTGCTCAAACCCAGAAACAAGGGTTACCATTGAATTCCTCCTGAAATTATGAGAAAAATGAGCATAAACTCGACTATATTCTGAACATGCTCGATATGACCCCCTTCTTCATGCAAAACAATGCACTAAAATTATCATACAAGGAAATCTAAACTAAGTTCTTCATAAACAACATATTAGCACAAAAAATACATTACCATCATGCTCCTCTCGAAAAACTTAGAAAAATGAGTATAAACAAGACTATGTTTGGACAAAGGGATCAGTGGAAGGAAAAATAATACTACGCCATAACTAGGCACCTCTTGGAACGCAAATCGAGACAATCTATACTATAAACCACATGGAATTCTATGTCTCGTACTCCGTACTAGTTTTGGGATGCGTGTGAGGCTTAAATAGGGTGTGGCCCCAACCACCATCCAAAATCTTGGCATGAAATTAATTGTAGTATTCTTTGTGGTTCCAACCAATCAAAGTTGGTGGTGTATTGCTAGTAGGTTAATGTTTAAGAATTTGGAATATACTGTGGAGCTCATGGGTTGAATCCCTGCGGACCCTTATTTGTGGTATATTACATTAAATACAAAATTAAATATAAAACTCCCCATTGGTATATTCAATTATGCGGTTGGAACCATTGGTTAGTTCGTTTGAATATTGAACCGGAGGTTACGAGTTCAATCCCAACGACCAAATGTTTTTATCCCCAACGCAACTTAGGCTTCTCGAAGATGCCGCATGGATCCATTTGATTGTCCCACATGGTAGCCTACGATTAGTCCACTTGTTGCCAATTGTTCCCTACTACGTGGTGTCATCGTACTTTACGATCCTACTACATCACCGGTTGATTGTGTTGCCACTTTTATGCCACGTTGTCGTACAATAGGCCGCTTGTCATCCCACCAGTGTTGGCATGTGGAACATACGGTCTCCCACATCATCTGTACAGTTGACACATGGAACTTTCCTAGTGGTCTAGATGGATGTCAAATCATCCTAATATGGGTGACACTTGGCACGTTGACATGCTACGACATCACCCTGCGTACATCATCCTTTGCCAACTAACCTATAAGGAAGGACATGTGTCGTCCTCTGATTCATTCAAATAATTTGTACAGATTCCATGTGGTAGTCTTCCATACCGCAATATTATCTTGCTGACGTCATCTGTACGAACTTCCTAGTCATCCCTTTTACCTATTTTTCCAAAACATTGAAAGGCCATAAATTTCTCATAGGACATTCGTTTGAGGCGATTAACGTGTCGTTGGAAGTATCTCATCCTTCTCTACGGAATGAAGTCCCTTTCAAGATAATTTGAGATGGTCAAATTTTTAGCATTTTTGGATCCACTTGGACCTCCTTGGGTGTTCTGGATCCTCATGGATCATCACCAATATTTGAATGGTGGAAGATGCATCTTACCATGGTGCTTCTGCCATGACTCCCTTCGAGGCAGTCTATGGTCAAAAGCCACCTTCTGTATTATCCTACCTGCTCATTGTCTCCAAGGTTCAAGATGTCGACAAAACCCTTAGAGTCTGATATGTGCAATAAACCCCCCATCTCAAGCCTTGAGGACAAGGCTATTTTTCCAAGAGGGACGACATGTTAGGGTACCGACCTCCTTAACCCCTCAAGTATATAGAATGATATTTTTTGCTATGTAATAAAGACCCACATTAGTAAATAAGGACTATGTAATACTGTGAGCACATATAATGTAAGAAGACTGACTAGAAGGTTCCACGTGTAAGTTGTTCTCTAGAATATAGAAATAGTATAAATATGGGTAGAAAGCATGGCAATTATTTGATGTTACAAAAATTAAAAAATGATATCGTGGGCGAATTTAATAAAATGCATCATTATGACATTTAAAAAATAACAATATGATTTTCTGGAAGGAAAAGTCACATTGCAAAATTGAAGAGTGATAATCAAAGAGGTTTTAGTTGAGGTCGACAATAGGGTTTTTGTTCAATGTCATAACATATCTCAAAATTTTAACAATCATAATTTAAGAAGTAAATATGTCATGACTTTCTTTATGATTGATCATATTGTGATGGTATAATAGTGATCAATTTCATTATAATTACTAATGTTATAGATATGTTTATTTTCGAGGAGTGTTTAAATAATTATAGGAAATGTATTTGAAAGAGAACTGTTTAACCAATAAAAAGGTTTGAGGAATTTCTAATATAAGACTATTATAGGAATCCCTTTACTATATTTCTTCATTTTCTACAGAGAAATAAAAATTATTATATTTTATAGAATGAAAATAATTTTACTTTATGCAATGAATTTATTAAGATTATACACTCATAATATAATTTTTTTTTCAATTATAATACCTTTGATAAAGTTGGGGAGACAAATTACTATATATTCAGATATATTTTGAGATTTGTTGGCAAAAACATTTTAAAACATTATATATAACCAATATTATATGCATTAAAGGATAATAATAATTGAAAAACAAATCAAAAGATATTCCAAAATTTTATTTCTAACTAAATATTGAAAAATAATATATATATAAATATCAATTTGTGATGAGATGCGCGAGACGTCGGATCCCCGAGTGGTTCGGCGATTCGGCACTGCGGGAAAAGTTGAGTGTTGTTTTGCAAAGTGAAGAACTCCCTGAAGTCCAAGGTAAATCTGGACCATTGGTTGTTAGGGACACATGTACGTAGATTATCGTGTATTTGGATGTCCGACAATCTGGAAGATTGCGGGTGAAAAGTGTTCGGGCGTGAAAAGGCACCGAAGCACTGAATTCTAAAGTAAATCTATGACGTTCATTATCGGGGACACATGGACCGTGGATCCATTCTAAGTCACTGTCAATTGGGGCTGACTTTGCTCGAGTTGTACTGTAGGCTAATCCAATGCTAATGTGAAACCCATTTTATTATTTGTGTTATGCTTACCTCTTGTTCAGTTCACTTTGATTACATCTTAAGGATGGGGATTATACCCACATTGTTGGCTTGCGATCTGTTATGAGGTTGCTTGGTTGAAATCTTAAATTCACTTGAATCCCCATTTAATGAGATGGTATCTATGTTTATCAACTTAGGAACCTTAAGATCCGGACCCCAACCATTGAAGTATAATCGTTTTCCTTTCACGTTGTACCATGTGACTTATTGTTCAAGTATTCCCTTACTTGCAATTAAATGCTATGAGGTTGGGGAAATCCACCTTGTCACCTGTTTGCTAGTTGTGGCTTATAAACAAATGCATAACAACCTGTTCTCGATGATTGTTTACCATGTACGTTAATGATTAGCATAATTAAAGATGTTACGCCATGAACGATGGATAGATGCTCTTGCGCATTCAATTTCTAGTGTTGATTAGCGCTTAGTTAATAGATTGAATGCGCTCACTGAGTTAATGGAGGATACTCTTGGTCCTAAGCTTAAATTGATGTAGGTTGAATTCATGGTTTATATCTCCTTGCACAATACATATCGATGATGAGATTAACTAGGATATAGATTCTCACGCGCATAAAACTAGGTTAAGTAAATGATTGTGCACCTTAGACTTCTTGCGTGCATAAAATTAAATCGAAGGGGTTCTTGTTGTAGACTTTGGATATTGCATGAATTAATTTTTAGCGTGGAGTATGCGAATTTTAACACCTCTTCGGGCACATTTAAAGTGTCATTGCCTAATGGATTAATGACTAGCCTTCTATTGCGCCTTTATTAATGTTGTTGCATGTATGGTTTAGCAAAGGGTTACTAACACACCCATAATATTATTGATGTATGATTGATTCTTATTGGTTTTTCTTGTGCCTTGTGAAGTAACCGAAGCCTCTTGCGCGTTGTACGTTTAAGTGTTGGATTAATTGTAGAGAATGCTTGCACACAGTTCAATGATGTGATGTATGAGTAGTCAAGGATTTAAACTCCATGAGCACACTTAATTATAATGTCATATGGTTCTAGATATTAGCCCTTTGCGTGAGATGGAATTTTGTTATGAAGGATAATGGCTTTGCGCGTTTGGGATTTACGCCTCGTTTATAAACGATGCTTGCTTTGCGCTATGGATTTCGTTTGGTCTAAGTTGTTTATGAGAATAAATTCCCACACGCCATGTTTAATGGTGGTTAATGATTAATGAATTTGAATATCGTTGAAGTGCTAATCTGCTATGCTAATTATGTTTACATATCACCATCCTTCATTGACACGTTGAGGGCGCTGTTAATTATTTCAATGATGAATAGGAAGTTGTGTTATTGGGTGTCTTTATTCATTTATGATTCATAAAGTTTTTGCGTCATCATTTAATTGTATGAACGAACTGATTTGGGCTGCTATTTATTGTATTAATGTGTCGATGCGTAATTGGTTATTCATGGCAGTAAGGTGTCGGCTTCATGTCACGATTGTTGATTTGTGTTAATTTTGGTTCAATAACAATTGGATGCTGTGTCAATCTTGTTGTTATTAATTTGACGTTTATCCCTAACGCTCTAAAAAAAATAAAAATTACCGGTTGTTTGGCGCTTGTTGTCTTAGCGGCAGGGTCGTTACAGATTCCCCATTCTCCCTTGAGCAACCAAGATTTCAAAATTTGAGTGTCCCTCGAGTAACCAACAAGTAGGGAGGACATATAAAATGGTTTTAGCATTGCCAACAAATCACCTTATCCAAAATTTAACTCATTATGTACCATACATATAATTTGTAAATAAATTATACAAAATTTGTACAAAATATGTTGTGCTTTCTACAAAATGGAATGACCTATAATTTCTTAGGGAAGTTGCGTGTTTTTTTTCTTCTTGCACTGAAACGTTTCGTATCAATTAAAATACAAGGAAATAAATATTGGAATGTGCATGAGAACCATTCTTATTCTTAAATATTTATAGGAAGAATGAATTACCGAGCATACAATGTAAAAAATCACATTTTAAACATTTAACTTAATAAATGACTTTTTAAACATATTAACATACAACTTACCTGTTTTTAAACATATAAGCATACAACTTTATAAATGAATTTTTAAGCATATTAGCATACAACTTGATGAATGATTATTTACATCTATTTTTATATCTAAAAGTGAACTGTTCTCACGTCATCCTCGTTATCCACGTCATCACACTTCACAAATTATAGAAAGTAACTATGATTTCAATTCACATGATCAATGATAAGTAAAAGCCATTTCCATCTCATTCCAAGCTTATTATCTTAAGAAATCAAGGTCCCAATAACGAGTCAAATGAAGTTCCCAATAACGGGTGAGATTAAAGATTTCATATCAAATCTTAAAATATATTTTTTAAATTAGACGACCAGCAACTGGCAATAATATTCCATACACCTATTATTGTAAGCTATATTGTTCCTACTCTGTGAATCAGTCGCAAGTTCTGCCCAACCCAAAGTGAGTACAGACTTCTGTAGTACACTTACAATCTGCAGCCACCAAAATTGATATGAGTGATTGATAATTGATTGACAGACAGATTTAAATCAAAACAAGCCGATCATTAAATTAAATCTTACCTCGAGGTTCATGTGTTCGTTCGTAGTAGATGAGAATTTGTTCATCTCTGGCCCTCCACAGAAACTGGACGGTATCCCCACTCTGGAGTTCTCTACTTTCAACAAAGTCGGACCATCCTTTCTGAAGCGCAAAATATGTTTTCTGTCGTTTCAACTTCAGTGTCATTGTTAATTCTTCTCCGTCGCGGAAGTCCAATACAGAGAGGTCATCATCGGCTTGAATATTTCCAGAAGAATACTTACCGTTTTCAATATGTTCACGAGAACTCCTAAGAATTTGAATAAAACTATCAAAATCCTGCTTTGGAACAATCATTTTACTCCCTATGTCACTCGTGGATTTAATCCAATAACAAAATAATAAGAATGCTCTTTGCAGTTACATTATTTCAACACTCCCCCTTAACAAGAAGGGTATTCTTCA
>CBVK0101707449.1:0-13172 GCA_900067695.1 Picea abies | reverse complement strand
TATGGTAGTTAGATATAATAAATGTAAGAGGACTTACTAGAAGGTTCTTCCTCAGGAATGATCTTAGGTTGTTGGTAGCACTATATAAAGGGGTTCAAGAAATGTAATGGGATATGAAGAGAAGTTTTGTATTTGGAGCAGTAGCTCAATAGGAGGAAGCCCCCTTGAAGAGACAAGTGAACATGAGAGGATCCCTTCCATAATAGCATCCATTGTATGGTGTTGCCCTACCTCAAGGGTTTTCTATAATAAAAGTGTGGTTTCTTCTATATTGTGCTGTGGATATATTGTGTATTTAATATTTATGGTTATTATATTTCTAGATCTACTCAGGTGCTTAACACATTAAAACGACATAATACTTAACCAGATGGGTTGAGGCAACAACAATAAAGGATTATAGTGCATAGACTGCAACATGATTCTTATTTGAACATGTAGTTATAAGGTTTGGATGTCCAAGAATATTGATGAGTGATTAGGGGACTCACTTTATCAACAATACAATCTAAGCAATGCTTGAAGAATTTGAGACACATAATCAGAAGAGAACTCCTTATCATCCTCAGGGAATGGGACAGTAAAAGCATTTAACAAGATATTGGAAAGTGCCTTGATGAAGATTTGTAATGTAAACAAGGATGACTGGGATTTGAAGGTACCAACAATACTATGGGCTTATAAAACTACATGCAAGAAGCTAACAGGGAAAACACCTTTTAGGTTGGTGTATGGACATGAAGCAATAGTTCCCTTGGATTATTTGATACCAACTCTACACATTGCAGCTATTACAAAAATGATAGAAAGAGGTGCAACACAGGAAATATTATCTCAACTCATGGAAATAGAGAAAGACAGGATCATAGTTGGTTTTCATCAGGAGGTACAAAAAACAAAGGAAAAAGCCAAGAATGAAAGACATATTAAGAAGAAGAAATTCAAAGTAGGAGATATGGTTCTCCTCTATGATAGTAAATACTTGCAGCACCCAAGGGAAGTTCAAAATGCATTGGCTAGGGCCATATGAGATAAAGTTTGTCACAAATGGAGGTGTTGTGCAGTTGAAGGACTTAGCAGACAAGGAAATGCAAGGAATGATGAATGGTAGTTGACTGAAACTGTATAGGGACAATCGACCTACCAACCCTCAGTAATTACAACGCACAAAGTAGAATTGTACATAATGTATATAGTAAGAATAGAAGAAAAAAAAAAGTTGAAAAAAAAGAAAAAGAAGAAAAATAAAAGAAAAAGTAGAAAAAGAAGAAAAAAGTAGAAAAATGAGAAAAAGCCAAAAAGAAGTAGTTAGACGAATTAGTGGTAGACAGATAGTTGAGAATGGCAACACGCAACAGACTGAAGACTGGTGTGACAAGAAGTGAAGATACCATGCGCAGGACAACTATGACATAAGGAAAGTCCAGTGCGCTACGAAAATATTACAATAGAAAAATATTGCACATTGAAAAAAGGAAATAGTTGGGAAAAGAAATACCGGCCATCGGAAAAATGAGGCACAAAACAAACATTTATTACATTGAAGGAAGCGTTCCCGGTAAGCTTTGGAGCATTTATGACAACACTATAAACACAAAAATTGTGTCCGACAAGCCACATTGTGACTTCAAGAAAACACAGAGCTAAGGAGTAAGAAGCTAAGAACGCACAAGCGATTTAGAAGGCAGTTAGTGAGATTTTCGAGAAAATCCACATATATTTAAGCAAGATGGCACCACTGAAGCTCGAATCTCCTAGCAGGATAGCGAGAAAAACATGCAACTCCATAAGGCCGTCGCAAGAGACAACAATGGAAGTGGAAAACCCTACACAACTAGAGGGAGCGGTGGATGTAGACACCATTCCTTCCCCGATCATCGAACTAGTGAGCCCTACAATGGTTGAGGAGTAGGATCCAACCCCTGTGACAGAACAAATGCAGATCGACCCACATAACACAATAGAGGATCAAAACCAGACACACCAACCCAACAGGGAAACAATCCAGGCAATAGATGAAGCAAATGAGGAAAGAACTGAGTCCAATGAGTTGAGGGTTCAATCTAGCATAGATCTAGTGCCATAGGAGCAAATACAAGTCAAAGAGATTATGGAGTAGGAGCAGGAGTCTGGAAAAGAGAAAGAATTAGACGATTATGGAAGCAGTGAAGGCCTGAAAAAAAAGTTTTTCCTTATATTTGCTCTTGCGACGCTGGAAGGGGAAGAGAAAATGTGCTAAGAGGTAGGTCCCTTAAGGACAAAAGCAAAGGGGAAATTGAAAAAAATGGTCCAAAGGTCACCACACAAACAACCAAAGGTAACCCTTATGTTACCGTGAATACCAGTAGGAGTGGAGGTTTTACCATATTTGCTAGGATGCATAGATAAACTGTGCTACGCAGACCAAGATGTAAAATATAGAGACAAGTTTTCAAAATTTGAGCCACATGTATACATGTAGAGAAAATGGGTCAGTGCAAAAGGAGTACTAATACTAGAACCCAAACGATGTATAACATGTTTATATAACACAAGCATAATGAATCTGCCAGAGATCCCACATTTTGGAATGGGTAAGGACGTAAATAACTGCGTCAAACAATTAGTGGCAGTAATGCACAAAGGAATTTTGTGGCTGGATAGGCCAGTCTCTATTGACTTCAAGTTAATTGCGAAAATAACAAGTTTTCCCATAGATGGTGAGAAACCTACACAATATATGGATGACAAGACCAAGGAGAAATCCTTGGCAGAGGAAATGAAGCAAACCCGTGGAACATAGAGAGGATCCAGGGGGATCATTATAAACATAATTAATGAACCAATGCCGAGGTTAGAAAAAAACGCTTATGGCATGTGAATTGCTAAGGAAGTGTTGCAAAGAAGAGGCACCGACAAGGGTAATAACAGCAGTTGCGCAATGCACAAAGGGGACTATACTTAGCTGGAGTCCATACTTGTTGAATTTATTTCTGGATGATTGCAAAGACACCCAGGAATTAAGCATAGAATACCACTATTCATGGTTACTCATACTTATTGCATTAGAGGGATGTAAACACCCCAAATACAACGTATTATGTCAGAGAATCAGAAAGTGTCGTGAAACACAATACGAAACATTGTGGCAGACAACAGTCACAAAGGAAAGAAAGACAAACTCCATCATATTTGTGACATATTTGGAAGAAATACAGGAAAAGGTGGCCGAAACTTGGAAGATCCCACCTAAGATGGTGGAGGAATACAAGAATATAACCAACTTCAAAGCATCAAGGCACAATATGTGGATCCAAGCAAAAAGGGATCCAAAGAAGTAGTGGTTGCAGATGAGATACTACGTCACAACAGAGGAAGTGCAATGGGCAATGAATGACTGGAAGGAGGAATGGAAGGTTCTAGTGGAGCCAAGAAAAGATAAGCAGCCATCAAAAGCGGGATCCTCACAGAAGAAGAGTACCCCAACAAGAAATACAAGAAAAACAACAGTGCACATGAAGCAGATAGGGGAGAGCGCAACAACAAGAACACTTAGACAGAAAAAGGCTATCCCCAAGCCTATCACATAGTAGAAGAACTATGCAAAGGACACTAATGGAGAGACACATAGGGGAGATAACATCCCTGTAGAGGAGGGAAAAGCAAGAGGGGACATACCAGAGACAAATACCCCAATCACAACAGAGCAAATGGAGTCAAGGCCACCGAGAGAACTATTTTACAGTTAGGAGGAGCACACAAGAAAACGAAGGCGCATAAGGAGGCCCCCCAATATACTATAATAGAAGATGATGCATAATTAGTCACGAAAAAAGTACAGGATCGCTCCGCAGAAGCATATGAAGATGCAAAAAAACAGAGAGAGAAGATAATGCAAGAGTTGACAGAAGTCAAGCAGGTCTTGGAGTAGATACAATTTACCAAGGCACAACACAAAGGACAAACACAACAGTAATAAACAACGCACGAACAACACATACCAACATAGAGTGAGGAGGAGACAATACAAATAATGACAGTGGCAAGTGAAAACTTTAGCATTACTAAAGACATGTTGCAAATGGATGAAGACATGGCACGGAAACAGGTCAAGGACGTGGAACAATTGGAATTCGTATTGGCTAAGATACCAACAAAAGCGTAATATAAGTTGTAGATGAGAGTCACACAAGAAGTATAATCGAGAGCTAGGACGAATGCGACAAAATTGGATACAACCAAGGAAGAGAAGGAGGTGCTAGAGACAGTCCTCAAAGAAGTGCAGATCAAACGTAAGGAGGAAAAACAACGCGCAAATAAGCTAGAGAAAATACTTGAGGAAGTCTTCCAAATGATCCCAGACAATGCACTAGCAAGAGAACTTAGTGCGGAAGAAAATATAAATAGGATAACATAGATGATGGATGGGTATAAACAGGAGATAGTAGAATTGGTTGGGAAGTTGACACCAACCACGCCTCCAGAGGTTAGATAAGAGAGAGAGCAACATCCAACATAACACACAGAAACTATCATGCTGGAAGTAAAAGAAGTAGCAGAGCTCTATGAGAGGACCGCACAGATCTGGATGATCCTAGAAGAAGATGAAGGGATCCAATAGTTGGATCATAGGGAAGAAAAGTTGAATGTTGCAATCTAGGATTTGAAGAAGAGACAAAAGATGATGAGTATTTCAGATAGGCTAAAAAGCACGCAGGAGATGAAAAATATGCAAGCAGATTTGAAAAAAATCTAAGGGGAAATATAGACAAGACATGCTCAATTCGAGCCCCTGCAAGAGGAAGTAGAGAATATGATAGTAGAGTTGGAAACAGAGAAAGGTAGACTAGAACAAGAACACTCAGAGAGTATAAAAGTGTTAGAGGAGCACATAAGAATGCAGGTGGTGGAGACCCTGACAGAAAAGAGTCCGCATGCCAAGACACAAGTAGATGCACTCACAAAGAAGTTCTAGGAATTGGAGAGATCTGTGCAAGAGGCACACATTTCCTGAGTGGCTTGGGACGAGCCATAGGTTAGTGTTGGGGGCTTGTTGGAGCAGGAAATTGTGGGATTCAACGCAGTAAATGAAGCTAAGAGCTAAAGAATGGAACAAGGAATTAGCACGTGCCAGGAAAGAAGGAAAAGCATCGCGATAAAGGGAAAAGGAAGCAATTCACAAGGAATTAAGGAAGATCAACGTAGATTCAAAGCAAGGAATGGTTGGATCGAAGACCAACCACACAGAAAGTAGTTAGAAAGTGGAGAAGTGGAGTCCACTTAGAATTAGGGTTTTGAGTCATGATGTAAGGGTTTTTACCCACTTTTGTAATATAAATAGAGGATGTATGAGGTAGATAGGGATATCTTAGAACTCATGTGTGAAGAACCTATTTTTGGAGATCTTTTGAGTCTTGAGTCGCAGTGGTAGTTTTTGGCTGAGAGATGTGGAGCTCGATTTGTATCAGTTTTGGAGAATCATGAAGTATAATTGAGGGCAAGGTTGCAATCTGTGGAGCTTGGTGTGACACTGGTCAACTTCATGCATTATTAATAAACTGATGATGTAATGCGTGAAATGCTATTTTTATGAAGACTAATAAGAAGTATAAGATCTTTGTGGACGTAGCCCAGGGGGGGTGAACCACAGTAAAATCATGTGTTGAGATGTGTTTGAATGATGTTTTATTTTTTCTGCTATTATGAATGAATGATGAACGACTAGAATAGTATTTTGTAGCACACAATACTGATAATGAAGAATGAAATAACTGTTACATCTATATGAATGGTATAATGAAGTATATGATATGATGCATGCTAAAGTAGAAGATGTAGAACATCCCCAATCCCTTCCATGAATGCAAACATCTGTGTCCTACAGTTACCCATAAGCCATTTCGGGTGAGACTGCATTGTGCATTTTGTGCACGGTGTAGCCTTCTGGTTTACCAGAAGGGCCGATGGTTTCTAGGGTTTTGTTGGAGAACTAAGGTAGAACTCGAGTCAACCCATATATCCAACAACCTCTATTCATTCTATTTGTTAGAAGAATACATTGCCCATGAAAAGCAATCCAGTTCTTTTTACTAGCCTTAACTAGATGTAGTCAGGCATAAGTTCAAAGCCTATGAAGGAATAATAAGCCAAAATTTGTATAGATATCATCCCATTTTCCAATTTATCTCCTTCCTACCAAACAAAGCTGCTAACAAATGGTAATAGTGGAATGACAAATGGTAACAATTGAATTAATAGTTATGGTTGTTGTATGTATCATAGAAAGTAATTTTATCCTCGTGTCATGTTGGTGATATGGCTACATATCCAGTGTGATTCTCCTAATAAATCTTTGTGCTCTTCATTTAAATCTGAATGTAATTTTCATTTCCGTGTTACTCACACAAAGAAAAGGTAAAGACTAATTCAATGCTTCACCTTTTCCCGAAGACTTTTCATAAATAAAGTCTATGGTAGTTGGAGTTTATAAATATGATATTGTGTGTGAAATGAGATGTGGCCCATTTCTTATAACAAATGTTTGTTTTGTTGGGTCACATCACATAATGAAGACATGTAATTTTAATGTTAATGGAAGTCTGTCCTAAAATTTCATGTGTTTCTTCGACAATCTATTCACCTCTCTCCCAAAATATGTTATTAATATCAAAATCAGGTTATGTTAATTGAAAGTAAATTATTCCACAACATTACAAGATTTCAATGTCTTTCCAAGCCACATGTAGGTATGTGTAGAAAAATAAGGGATAACTAAGGAAAAGGGAATGGAACATTGAAGAGAATTTTGGGTGGAGGCATTGTAAAAGGAATACTCCCACGTTATTCTCTTCATCGGTTTCATAATAGGAAATGTCTCAACCAAATGTGAGAAAGCATTGACAAAATTCAATGGTAGTAGGCCATGGAGGATGGCTATGATCCCTCGAACAAACATCCACATGAAATACCAAACACCAAGACATTTAATAGGCTTGAATCCTCCTCCTCCTCCTCCTCCTCCTTTGTTATTGTTGGGTGGTCGAAGCAGGCGTACTAATATGTACATCATGAATTTTATCAATATTATTGTGTGATAGGATTACATGACCTCATGCATGGATCACATCATTGTTGTATGCAATACCATGCATGTACCAACTAAAAAGTGTCTATGATTTTTTCTATTTATTTCTATTTGGCTTTTCCATGGTATTTCTCCAACAAAATTACCATTTTACAAGGAATCTATAGGTTCCATACTATCGTTCATGACCTTGTAGATATATTTTGAGCCTAAGAATCATGGATCTAGGGAAATATCTAAGGGTAAGGCCCTCTAAACATGGTTTAAGCCACAATAATTGTCTTTACCACCCCAAATCCATAAATTTGTGTGTTTAATCCATCTATATCACATGAATTTCATCTAGTGTCAAATGATGATGTATTTGCCACCAAGCTAAGAGTTATCTCACAATGACACTCTTTATTGTCGAGGTGTACACTTGATTTTGCATCGATATCTAGTCCATGAGGAAGTTGATAGGGTTTTGAATGATTTCCATTCGAGAGCATGTGGTGGTCATCTTTTTGGGATGGCAACAACCCATAAAATTTTACATGCAAGATACTTATCGCTGCCAATTTTCAAAGATTAGATCCAAGTGGTCCAAAAGTGTCATCCTTTTCAAATATTCACTATAAAAATGCATGCTCACCTAGCTCCTCTACACACTCTAGTTACTTTTGACCCCTTTGTTGAGTGGGGAGTAGATTTTATTACGTGTAAGCCTACTTCTACTAATAGTTACAATTACAGTAGTGTGGCTATGGACTACTTTGCAAAGTGGGCCAAGGCTATGTTGAATTCTTCAAATGATGGTACTACATCGACCCTTTTCATGTTCAACCATATTATCACTATGGTTGGCATGCCCTAGACAATCATCACTAATCATGGGTCTCATTTTTAAAATAAGATGATGACCAAATTAGTTGCCAAGTTGGGTTTTGGCAAGAAAATTCGTTACCTTACTATCCTTAGTCCAATAGTTAGTTGAAGCTACCAATAAGGTTTTGAAAACCATGACATAGCAAATGGTTAGTAAGAACAAGATCAACTAGTATCTCATGTTGTTCTCTTCTCTATGGGCATATTGAACCTTCATTAAGATTTCCATCGAGTTTACACATTTCTAACTTGTACATGGAGTAGAGGCAATTCTTCTAATTGAATGTGAGATTCCTTCTTTGAAACTAGTTATAGACTTTTGGCTCGATACTCTACCAAGGAATAATGTAATACCCCGAGTTTGACCCCCAAGTTGTAATTG
Organism: Picea abies; assembly: GCA_900067695.1. Taxonomy (NCBI): domain Eukaryota; kingdom Viridiplantae; phylum Streptophyta; class Pinopsida; order Pinales; family Pinaceae; genus Picea; species Picea abies. The sequence continues at coordinate 4,860 of CBVK0101707449.1, read as the reverse complement.
TATATGTACATATGATCTTTTAGGGTGGTGAACTAATATGTTTTGGGTCGGAGTGCCTGTGATGATCAAAGGCCAGAGAGCCTATATTGTAAGTTGTACATATGTGATAATTAATAAAAATAACACCATGACTGAATACCATAAGGCAAAAAGTGTATGGGGGCTAGGACTCCACGCGAGGGAAAGGTAAAGGGGTTTAGTACTAAGCCAAAGTCATAACATTTTATTAGCCTAAAGTCACTTTATGAGGGTATGTTACCCAAGTCATAAGGTCATAACCTTGGATAAGCCTAAAGTCATAACTTTATGAGATATAACCTAAGTTCCTAAGTTTCCAAAGAGGAGAGAGGTGTATGCAAGGGTGCCATGTGTCAAAAGGGAACCATGCATACAAAGGTCAAGGGGCTTAGTGGAAAATATAGTTCTACCTTTACTCTGCCATGGTTTTCATGACCTTCATGTTACCAGTGCCATTTCCATATACATGTATGCTACTGATCAACTAAGTTGGGGTGAGTTGAGGGAAGCTCTGTAACTCTATTTGGTACTTGAATACCTTGAATTCTAGGTAAATTGTATTGGGGATAGAGTGCACAATTCTCATTGGGTTTCCTTGAGGGAGGCTAGAACACTGGAGTGAGAATTGTTTGGGTGGTTTCCAAGGTGTGAAGCATAGAGGGTGCTTGGAGACTCCTAAGTGCAGTTGGATTTCCTAGAGCCATAAAGTTTTGAGATTTCCTGTCTATCCTATGCTAGAGCCTTGGAAGGGAAGTGGGACAACCAAAGGGACTATGATGGATATAAGGGGGTACACTTCCTTTGTTTTTGAAGGCTTGTTGGCACCCAAGGTTTTGGGGAAGTTGCGCACGCACACCACAAGTCAATTACGCATGAACACACATGAAGATACATTGCACAACACAAGGAAGGATCAACAATAGCACCAACCAAAGGAAGATTGTGTTCGCTAACCCATTTTTACACCATGTGATAAGAATTAAGATGACCACATTCAACAAATATGAGAATATCTTCTAGAATATTTTGTACTTGAGCACTATAATGACACAAATGATCACAGACAAAGGTATGGATGAGATGCCAAGTTAGTTAGGATTTCCACACTCCAGGAAGATTTGGGGACTGCATGCAAACATGAAGAGTGTGTAGATATGGTGCTCACTTAAGAGAGTGGAATAGAGGAGTGGAGCCAAACAATCAGTAGAGTAAGTCTGAACAGAGGAGAGAACTGGAATAGAGAATGCATGCATGTGATAGAGAGTTGAATGGAATAGAAAAAGAGAGTTCCATGTCCAATTTTGTCTAAGTTTTGTATGAGTTTTGTAAGAGTATGTAATAGATTCATATTTGTGTAGGAAGGAAGAAAAGAGAATAGAGTGCATAACATAGTGGAATGTAATGATTTTTGAATGAATCATAGGCACAACATAGTTCTATGTGATACACGTCTGTCTTTGTATGCATTTTGGAAGCTAATGAATATAATTCAAATTCATTTTCTCTCTACAATTTTCTATGTGTATTATGAGTTGAATGGATATCGATATTAATGGATAATGCTTATTAATCTATGTTTCATTATGCATGAATGAATGTATGTATGCTCGAGAGGTTTGTTTGTATGCACTATCCCTTCACATCTCACATAAGACTAAATGGTGTCTTTGTGATTAAGGGATTTTATCCCCCGTGGTCTTGGGTTTGGATCACAATAGATCAAGACTAATTGGCAAAGACAACAATCTCCCCTCAAAGACAAGCACAGAAAAGCTAAAGAAAATAACTAATTAAACTAGGAGGAAGTAGGGATAGAGGAGAGAGAAGAAAGTGCACCTTGTTCTCACGTCTGATGTTGATCCTCGCTCCAACTCGTTGAAAATCTCCCGATATTCTACTGGAACCAACCTATAAGAGAGATACAAAACAAGGGCTTCAACGAAAGTAGTTATACAATCCAAAGCATGTGCATATTATAAGTCATATTCAAAGTAAGTGTAGAAATGAACATACATTGAAGACAAATCCAAGGGAAACAAACTATTTTATTATCAACAAGTGTAAAAGGTAAGTTACAACCTTGTCCAAGCTTTAGGCACCGTCTTGAAGCCAACTATCTGGGTTCCTCCATGAATCCTCAAGCATCAACAACCAATGTAATCTTCCTTCAATGACTTAGATAGAGATAAGGAGACACTCTATAACTCTATAACATGAGAAAGCAATTTTGGAAAAGGAGTTTCCATACTACAGGGGGTGTTGCTTAGAGAATTATAGGGAAGGAAGGCTTGCTAGATGCTGGCAGCATAACTTTGCATAAAAGGACTTGACCTATCCTTAGTCCTCAATGATTGTTTTATATCTTCCCAAAGAGGTTCGGGGAGTTGGATTCCATTGAGTACGGGCAAGGGTCATTGGGAAACAAGTCCAACCAAAAAACCCGCCCAAAAACACATAATTATTTGTTTTTTTCACAAATTTTGAGGGCATCCATGGTTGCAATGTGGGAAAGTGCAGATGTCCGCGTGTTTCACTAGGAAAACACACAAATATGCTCTCAGGGCATGTTTTTTAAGTGGTTTAGGTCATTTTGGGGAAAATTCTAGCAAGAATTAGGAAAGGGTTAGGCCATGGCACAAAAACATAGATATGGCATTTTGTGCTATAACAAATGCCCCCTAATGTGTGAGGTCATAAGGGAAAAATGATGGCCGAAATACATTATGAACTCTGAGAGGTGAGGATGCATTGAAGAGTCCATGGAGGTTCTCGAACAACTGATCCAAAAATAATAACCGTCAGCAAGGATCAAGCAAGAGTTTTGCTTCCCAAGTCGGGCATACCCATGCTCAGGAGTGATGTAAGCATGGCTGTTAAAGCTAGTATACTGTGGATCCATGGCATATATAAAATATATCTAAAGTCCATGGCCATGAACAATACACAGTGTATCCATGTGATATAGATGAAGTAGCAAGCATGTCCACGAAGAATACAAAGTGGATCCATGTCACAGTAGATCGTAGCCACAAATAGATACATAGTGGAGCTACGTCTCAAAATCAATAACAAAGGATAATTGGGACCAAAGCAATGGACAATCTGATCCTCCATGAGTACCAGTCTATGAGGTGGCACCATATGATTCAGGAAGGAGCATGAAATATGTGATTCTCATACTTCACCTGAATTCTTCACTACGATCCCTCGTGGTACAAGTCCACACTATGCAAATAAATGAGTCAAAGTTGAACAAAGTGAGACATCGTTTGATTACCGGTCATTGAGGTAAACTATTAACAAACACGAGACATCCCACCGATAATGATAATGGGATTCAAGGTACCATGGTACTATCTAACAAGTGTGAATGAATGAGTTGGCGTCGAACACTTGGTAGAAAATATCAAGCAGGGGACATTTAGGTATTCTCATTGTCAATAGCAAGAGAACCTACCACTGATGATTGCAATCCCCAAGGTACCAAAACATAACTATATATCCCTATCCTAGAGAAATATTTGTCGAAGTTGATGGGAGGGAACCCATTGGAAGGAAGGAATTAAGGCATCCTCCATCATCCAACACGAGGGGTAGTGGAAGGCCAAATAGTTGGAAAAGATTGGATGAAGAGACTGATAATCATGATGATGAAACTGACTTGGGAAGGCCAAATTTCAAGGTCATAAGCTAACTACAAAATGGCCAACATAGGTTGAAAACTTTCCCTTGAACATAAGAAAGACACATTATGTGACTCATGAAGAAGGACCATAATCTGGGATACATTTTTGACACATGAGGCATCAACAAACACTCCATATAGTTGGAAGAATAACCAACCAGGGGAGAAAAAAATCAAAGTGAGAAAAATTCTCCTAAAGCCATAGTAACACAAAATGATGAGATATTGCCTCATGATTCTTATTTGTTCAAGGGATATAAGACTACTTCCAACAAAAGAGAAAGATGTTTTATCATTATTTTATTCTTTTTGTCTTTTTCATGTTAGAGAAGCCTAAAAAAGAATAAAAGAATGCTTATGGTACAGTGGAGGAAACGAGTGTCGCGGGAAAGAAAACTAGTTCCAGAGTGCAAGGAACATACTGTTGAGGAAAATATATGAAATGATCTTACTCAATAATTTTCATATATTGCTTGGCTAAAGGAAGATAGGCGGGAATATCACACTATATTTATAGCCATCAAAATTAGTATCCTAATTCACAAGTGTTGTTTACAAGTGCTTAGGCTGGTTCTTTTATGAATAAAAGCTTGTTGAAAAATTCTTTATTTATGTAATTTTTTGAACATAAAAGATGATGAAATAAATATAGAGACAGAAGTAAAGACACCAATTCAATAATCAAAGTAGATGATACATAAAACAATCCTTTATTTCATTCCAATTCATCAAAGAATCATTCTGTTTACAAACTTTCCTGAGGAAGTTTTGGACCAAAGTTAAACTTAGACGTCCCCGTTGAAACATACAAAAGGACTTCTAACAGAAATTAAAAAACTGAACTTTAAATATGGATCAACTTTCCATAGATTGCTACCCACTCGACTCTGCACAATAGCCTTTTTCAGTCATGAAATTTAATTCACAAACAAACAAGTCTACACATACTATCAAATGATGTAATTCAGCCCCGAATCTTGTTGTCTGCAATAGGACCCTGCTATCATAAAAAAAAATTAGGCTCCTGATGAATTAAGGAATGAATAAAAATTGAATAATCTCAACAAAACTCAAAGAGCAGGCATTAATATTCTTCTCCTTCTATTCTCCTATTGTTCCTCCCTTTCCTTTTGCCTTTAAGCAAATTAGAATTGGTT
>CBVK0101707446.1:0-12606 GCA_900067695.1 Picea abies | reverse complement strand
ATGATCTCATCCACCCATCTTTTAGGTTTCCTTATGCTTCCTAAAGGAGGGCACAAGGGGCAAAGGAGAGTTCATTCACTTGTATGTTCACCAAAGGAGCTTGGAGAAGGGAAATAGGATGAATATTGTTGCATTGGGTGAGGATAGCTTGGGCATAATATTTCATGGAGGGAGGCATCTATCTTGGAGCTTGGTTTATTTAGTGGCGAGCTTCCAGTTCTGAGGAGGGCGCACTTGAGGAGGAGGGTGCATCATCAGTGGGGATTAGTTACACCGGTTAGATTGAAGTGGGATCAGTTGTAGAGGGAGGTGACACATCATAGCTTCATTCCTGTGAAGGGGTTTTCCATTCTGAGCTCACAGCTTGCATCTAGAGCAGTTATGGTGGATTTGGTAGCATTTATGAGGGGCACACCATGCTAGGGTGCAGCTGCTTGGTTTGGAATTGTATTTAAGCTTGAGACAAGCTGCTATTGTAACAGTTTCATCTTTATTTTGTACTTTTTGTATTCCACCATCTATTCTCCTCATTTATAGACATATATCCCAAGCTGGTTTTCCCTAGGGGGGGTTTATCTAGGGTCATGTTGACCAAAAATACCTGAGTCAAATTTATGCATGCTTAGAAGTGTAGATTGAAATTTTAAAGTTAAATATCTAGAGGTAGTGTTATTTGTTTTAATGTATATTGCATGTGCTAACATTGAGTAAATGAAATACTTGCAAGGGCACCTTAAAAGAGCACTTAACCATTAAATATTGAGCAAAAAGTTTGGTAACTGTTTGTTGTCCTAAAACAAGAGAAGACAACCACACAGTTGAAAATTAGAGCCATACTAAGGTCAAGGACAAACCTTAGGTGGAAGCCTCATAGGACCTTAGAAAATCTACACTAATGACAACAATCAAGTTTTTTCTCTAATTGTTTTTGGGTCCCTATTTCCAGCATCCCTGCAACGACCGAAAAATTTATTTTTGTGGTCCCTATTTCCAAGTTAGTTAAGTTTCTTTGTGACAATCTTTTTGGATGGTGGGTGTATTTAGGATGGGCGCTTTCTATAATCAGTAAGCAATATTCACATTGCACAATATTAATAAATGTTGTATACATTACAACATAATAATAAATAATAAATGTATACATTAGTATGACTTTTACATTGTTTTATTTGGATCCTCAATTCTAACATCAACTTTCTATAATTAGCAATAAGCAATATATATATATGGATGAATTATTTATTTATGGAAAATAATGATGATGATGATGGTTAACGTCCACTAAGACCAAAAGTGGTCTATATGTACTATGTAACAAAGTAATAAATGATATATAAGTTGGGATATTCACCATTAGAATTAAAATCCATAATGTTTCAAATACTATCATTTATTTATTACTTTGCTACATGGTGCATATTGTTTTCAATAATTATCAATGTGCATCCAACTATAAAGTAATAAATGTTTTCAATAATTATCAATGTGCATCCAACTATAAAGTAATAAATATTATATGGGATTGGAAATATCAATTGGAAGTATCCGTTGGAAGGGACTATAGCATTATTTTCATCGTTGACCATCCATTAGTTTGTTTTTTACTACAAATATTTTTCTCGCTCTCCAATGTTGTACATATGCTTAACAAAATGATTTCTTTTTTATAATATTTAAATTAATTTTATCACACATCCAATTCTATGTCTTATGGATGAACTCTAAGCAAATGCTATTTTTTCAATCTTAGGTTATACCTAAGTTTTGAGTTTTAATCACCAAACACCCACACAAAGCATTTTTTTTCCAAACTTAGATAACCTAAGTTTGGAGTTTTAATCTTAGATAACTACAACATCTAGTCATTGAGGTCATTAAATTCATGTCACTAAAATAAATATATCTGATACCATATATTGGATGTGAAGTGGAATGTTTCCACATATTTGTTTTTGAATGATCTTGTAACCAAATTTGTAACATAATTTATAGTTATTAACATTCCACCACACAATCTTTGTTATCTCCAACTATTCACTCTGGTCTCTTTTCTTGCCCAAACTCTTTTTTCCATCTCCATCTCTCTTATCTCCTGATATATTTTAGGAATTTCCTCCTATGTATATACCCCAACCAAACTATCTCTATAACTCTCTATAATTCATAGAGATGGCTAGGCATACAATGAGAATCATCTATGAACATAGTTCCATCGTTTCTTTTTTCCTGTCCCATGGGTTGCAATCTCTTTAACAATCCATCATTTCCTTTTTCCTCTCCCATGGGTTGCAATATCTTTAAAAATAATATCGGGTACCATTTGGTAGGTGGAGTTGGATGCACCAATAGTGAATGTACAAATTCAGAGCTTAATCACTCTAATGAAAATGACATATATGTGCATACCATGTGAAGTGGATTACTCAACTTTTTCATAAGCCGAGTTTTGGCCCTCTCTAAAGCACTAATTACATTGTAATTGTTTTGATTGTAAATTCATGGTCATGGCAATTATATGTTTTTATTGCAAATTCTTGGACATGGTAACGATATACATTAAGTTTTGGTCTCAACTATTGTAAATTCAATTATCACCATGATTACCATTGTCTAAAAATTTATCACCATGGTTATCATCATCTAAAAAATTATCATGGACCAATCATTGATCTCTTTCTTTGTTGTTAATTTTTTTGTTTATAATTAGTAATTCCAATAATCAATAGTTTTTCCTTTTCCTTCCATATATCTTAGTTCATCAAAATTGATTTTAGAAAATATCTAATAAATTCACATAACTTCAATTTGAAATCAATGATTATGTTGTACATTATGTGAGAAATAAAGACATGAACTTAGAAAAAAATAATAATTACAAAATTTACACAAAATAGACAGTCACCATGAATATTAATAAAATGGAATACAACTAAAGTTAAATGAATATTGTATAAAACCAAAATAATGGCATCCAGTCAAATACCATTATATTTTAGAATAGGAGGAGATAATTGTATGGTCGTTGTTCTTATGGTTATGGATAAAGTTACACTATTAAATTTATTGAGTTGTTATCTAATCATGTCAAAGATTTAAAAAATTAATAACAATAGTAATACGTTAACCTTTGTAATTATTAAGTTTATTAATTATGTATGATGATATTACGTGGCATAAGAAAAGCCTACATGCTCATCAATTTTTAAGTAGTTGGAACTTAAAATTCATTAATTTTATCTTTCTTTTACATAATTATTATATTTTTCATAAATAATTGAACATACAATATTCTAATTTTAGAAGTGAATGCTAATGGAGTTTTTTTATTGGTATAAGCATCTTCAATATGTTGAGCATCTTCAAAATGTTGGCATGCAATGTTTTAATTCAAACTTATGCATGAATTCAAATCTATGCACCAAAAAATTTTCGGTAGGGACATCTCAATTACAATACCACTGGTTAATTTATTGGCAGACACATGATGTTTATCCCTTTATAAAACCTTTTATAATGTGGGCCTCTACCAAATCTAATATAAAATGTTAAACACCATTTTTTAAAGAAACAGTAATGACAAAAGCCTTATTTTTTTATTATGCGTGATTGAGTGTGAAAATGAAACAAATCTTCTTTTATATTTTTTCACTAATATTATTAGAAAGGTATGGACATGGATAACGTGTTTTCCCTAAAAACATAACAAACATCACAAGATCTAATAAAGTTCAAAATCAAGATTCATATTCATCTAAAAATGAGCTCATATATGTTAACTATAATAATATAATAACAAATGATCCATGGAATAAATAAGCATAAATACATCACTTGTTCTTTTGAAAAAAACACATGAACATCATGGTATAGTAAGTTGGAGATAAATGTAATAAACACCATTTATTACTTTAACACATTAAGCCACATTATAAGAAAGAGTGCAAATCCAAAATGTTGATAAATTATTCCCTTTCCACAAAAACAAAAACGTTCATGGAAGGAGATGGCGTATACTTAGCATCTGCAAGTACAAACTGAAATCATGATGTATGGTTGATCCACTAGGGTGTTTCATTTCATATGAATCCTCATAATGATTAGTTTGGTGCATATGAAAGTACAATATAGGTGATATATTATTAGGAGACAACTTGATATCCAAAATTATAGGATGTGGACATGTCAATTTGCTTCTTGAAGATGGAAGGATTAAAAATCTCCTCAAGGTTCTGCATATTCTAGAGCTGGATAGAAACCTGATATCCGTAAGTAAGGCTAGTGATGCATCCATATAGACTTTATTTGAAAAGAAAACATGCAATATTTTTGGAGCAATGGTGTTGTTGAGGGAAGTTTGGATTGGAACTATGTACAAGCTATTGGGAAGAACTATTAATGATGGGTGTAATAATTCTATTGTTTTTACAGGTGGAAATAAAGAAGACTAGACCCTTACTATCCCTATAGAGAAGAGGCTATGAAAAAGTCTAAATATTTCAGATTGGTCAATTGAGTTGAATGTTCATGTAGATGATTTAGACATGGTACTAGGAGTAGTGGTATCACCATCCAAAGGGATCTTGAATCACCCAATCTAGTTTGTAATCTATAAGCTTTCCCAATTAAAATTCATTTTCTCCAAAACAAAAGATGGAGGTCTTGTGATGGTGTATACCTTGCAAAAGTTTTGACAATATGCACTTGGAGCAAATTTCAATTTCTATATAGATCATTCAAAACTAAAATACATGGTAAGCAAGCTTGTTCTAGAAGGGCACATTTTTCATTATCTCCTTTTATTCTAGGAATTTAGTTATGAGGTATTTGTCAAACCAGGGAAGTATAATATCATCCCAAGTTATATATCCAGAATAATGTCTAGGGAATAAAGAGGATCCATAGATGATCAAATTCCATATGATGGCCTTTTTAGGGTAGAGGTTGTACCTGACTACCTAGAAAACATTAGTCTTATTTACTACCAAGGCAATGCCACAAATATTCACAACTAGGAACAATAAACAACTAGTCTCCAAGGAAAAAAACTACTAATGGATCATAGGGAAACCATACAATATATTAACTGAACATAATCCAACATTGCATTCTCTCTCATGAATATCCAAGAGCACTTTGGAAGTGCCATAGTGAGGTCACAGGAGTACATTAACGAGGAAAATCAACCACTCACAAAACCCTATAAATAGAATTGTGGTGGTTGAAAAAATTTAAAGAAACCAAATAATATTCCAAACATTATGTTGTGTGCCAAAGAATGGAGAAGCCAATAGGAAGGGGTCAACTACCACGACACCTATAATGGCCCTTCAACCATTTGAGAAATGGGTTGTTGATTTCATAGTTCCATCAATCCTCTTGCTCAACACTAAGGAGCTAGTATCTATATCATTATTTCCATTGATTAGCTAAATAGATGGGTATAATCAAAACCAACCATAAACTTATCATCAGATACATTAACTAGGCTTATTTTAATGTGCCATGAGTTGGTATTTATTTTAATGTTAAATCTTTTGCCATGAGTTGGTATTTTTTTTAATGCGAGATACATTAAAGACGACGATAAGTGCCATGAGTTGGTATTTATTTTAATGTTAAATCTTTTATTAAATTGCAAAGATAATGATGGGTGCTATGTGTTCTATTCCCAAAATGGAATTTGTCTATATTTTTTATATTTAAATATAGAAGGAAATTGATGATAACACAAAATAATATGTATTTATTTTTTATTTTTTTCTCTTTATTTTAGTAGACTTTCTTAAAATGAAAATGAACAACTTTATAAACATAAACAGAAATTAACAATTTTATAAAAAGAAAATTTCTTAACAGAAAATGCCCTTTTTTGGAAAAGTAATGATTTAACTGTTTTCTAACTTGCTTTTCAAAATCTTTACACACTGCCTTGGAGGTGTAGGATAGTTGTTGAAAGTGCGTCGTTAGCATTTCGTGATGTTAAGTCACCCATTCAAGACTTGTTGAGACAAAAAATCCAACCATATTAAAGATTGGTAATTACAAACCAAAAAAATCTATTCAACATTCAACATACCATATTTATGCTTTTTAATTTGTAAAAGAGATTATGAATATTATATTGAGACAAATTGCATAAACAGTACATGTTTTCTCCCACCGAAATTCAAACCAAACTTGCCTCATTCTGCACACCTATGCATTTGTTAAAACAAAAACAAAACAACTAAAGAGAAGGACCATGCCAGTAGATAGCATCATTTTATTGTTATTTTGGTAAAAAAGTATACAATCACGTTAATAGAAAACTAAACATTCAACGTAAAAAGTCTGATACAAACGTTTTCATTCTTAGTAACCTAATCTACAAATCTAGAATATCCAGTACTAAACATGTTGCATCCAATCACATTGTGATTAAATGTCTTTCAATTAACATGAAACTAGATATTGGTGTAAATTATAATACATTACTAAAATCTGCAGGATCCTGCAAGGATTCAGATTCTAATGGCAGCTAACTTTTCCAACAGTGTACGCCCTAACAAGCAAAACTAGGCGGTAATAGCGCTTAAGACCTGCACATCATATCAGTTTGATATGGATACATAAGTTGACGATCTAACCAAAGCTTGGTCGAGGATCTAATTCATGGCTATTGATGTTGGGATGTTTCTAGTGAGACCATTTTCCAGTGCCATGGCTGAAGTGGAGGGCATTCATTTCCACTGGCACTTGCTGTTGAGCTGTACCTCTAGGAAGGGAAATGATGTCCCACTGCGCACATACGGGGAAACTGCTGCACGAACCCTACTCCATCTTCTTGGCCTCTGCACGGTAAGTATTAAGTGCAACGTTCCCGTATAGGATCGATTGCATGTCTACCGACCAAGGAAAAGACTGATGAACATTAGGGTTGCTATTGGATATTACAGACATCATTTGAGATTGCTTGTTGTCGACATACTTAGCACTCAGTGAAGCCTTGTCTAAGGTGCCACACATCACGAGCTCAGCATAGCCATCAATATTGAAATCAATACTTGTTATAACCTCTCCAAAAAAAGAAGCGTGGAGAATGGTAGTTGATAAACCTCGTTCTGAAGAGAAAAAATATTAGACAAGAAACCTTGAATAGGGTTCTTGATCCAAGCCTTTTCCTCATACGATATGGTGGTCACGACATCATGTCGTTTATCCTCAGGCACATTCTGCAGCAGCTTTGAGAAGTTTCTCACTCCAAAGACCATATGTATCGCATGAAATTGTGCCACACCCATATTCTCGAAGCAGAAATAAGGCACGAATACACAACCTTCATCACACTTTCTCTTCAGAAAATTGCACGCTCCACATGCCATTTTTACAGGCTTCTCTTCCCGACTCCTCTGTACTTTCCCCTTCAATATTATGGCCTTTCTTATTTTAATTTGGAACATAATCGACTCACTCCATGGCTGTGTATATGAAGAACAATACTATATAAAGAGCGGGACTAACGACAACAATTAGGTTTTTTCTCTAATTTTATTTTTTGGTCCCTACTTCCCACGTCCCTTCAATGGTCGGGAAATTTGTTTTTTGTGGTCCCTGATCCCAAGTTAGTTAAGTATCTTTGGGACGATATTTTTGGATGGCTGTTGTATTTAGTGTATTGGTGTTTTTACGCCGAAATGCGTACACCTATTGACAATGGGCACAATTAATGATCTTTTAACCTTATTCCATTGATTATCTAACTAGATGGGTATAATCAAAACCAACCATAAACTTCGCATCAGATATATTAGGTGGGATTATTTTGAGAACAACATTACAAGGTTTGGTTTCCCACTAATCTTAACAAGTGATTAAGATTCACACTTCTTAAAAAATATGGATGTGATGTTGACACAAGAATTCTTGATACAACATCACACAAGAAGTCCCTACTATCTACATGATAATGAAATTGTGGAGGCCTTAAATAAGATCTTCAAAAATGGGCTCACAAAATTTTGTTTGTAAATAGGGGTTATTAAGATAAGCACATACTAATTTTACTTTAGGCATACAAAACCTATATTAAGAAGCTCACAAACACACCTGATTTAAATTAACATAAGGCATGGAAGTAGTTATACATGTAGAACCCATCATAACCTATCTCTTAATCACAACTGTAAGACGACCAAGGAAAAATTCATACACTGCAGGCTAAAAGAATTGTTTCCATTTGGAAGAAAATGGGCTTTTAGCCCGAAACCATCAAGCAATGTAAAAGAAAAGAGACAAGTCTTGGCACTATCTCTAGATTAAACATAAGACCTTTATTAAAGGATAAATGGTATATTATTCTAGATTAAACATAAGACCTTTATTAAAGGATAAATGGTATATTATATCGTGTCAAATACATGAACATATAAGTAACCTTTAGATGCATTGGCCCAAATTCATTTTCAGTCAAGGAATTACATTGTTTAGGAGTTGTCTTGTTGGCCCAACTAGATGGAATGATTGATAAGGCATGGATGAATGATGTACACCTAAAAACCATTCATTCAATCAAAATAATTAAATTTATCTCTCCTAGAAGAGGAGTATTGTACACTAAGATTATTTTGATTTAGTTTTTCTGGACAAATAATGATCAACCCTATGGTCAACCAAGTTGATTGAGTTAATATGTTTTCAACTTAGTCAAGTTAGGATGTTTTGTAGTTAAGTCAGTCAATGATACCTTGTAGTGGTTAGGTCAATAACATTTCATATTCAATAGAGTCATTATTTTAAATCCAATCGAGTCCCTTCCATTTTGTAATTTAATATGTCACAAGTTCTATTTCTTTCAGTGGTGATTTTAAGAACCCCCCCTAAATTTATATGTATAATAATTGGAAAAAATCACTCTAATACAAAAAATTCGCCCAATAAAAAATTAGAGGCCCCTTAATTTCGCCCATGAGTGAAATTTCACCCCTAAAATCATCTATGATTTCTTTTTCTGTCTTTTTTTAAGAATAGGAACCACCTTTGTGGTCAAAGAGGAAATTCCTTGTCATATCCACTTGTTCTATCAAACTACATAGTTTGAAATTTGTGTAGTAATGTAGTGACTTGAGTTGAATCATAAATTAACAAAAGTGGAACTTTGGTGAAGGGGTTAGAGGTCTCGTAGTCAAGATGCAAGATAAATCTATAATTGCAAAAAAGGATTAACTCCATAGTGAAAGTTCCAAATCTCTACCACATCTTATGTATCTTGCAACTTTATCTTAAAAAGGCTAAGTGTTTTTCCAAGATTATTAATATTTGACTTATGAATCAAAATAACAACCAAAAAGAAATAATTGAATAGATCATCCAAAGACTTTCCTTAGTTACATCATGTATTTTGTTCAATTATCAAAGGACACGAGTAAGACAATGACAAAAAAAAAATCCAAATATAAAGCAGGCAGTGCATGTAGACCCAATATATGTCAAGGTACACTAAAGAGGATACTTCATGGAAAGAATGAATTTCACCATAGAAACAAAGAAAAACTACAAATGAAAAATAGTTCCTTGATATCCAAGAAGATTTCCATATGAGATCGATACAGTTGAGCACTGGAAAAGTAAGTATGGAGGTGATCAATGAGTTCCAACGCTTACACATCTCCTCCCTACTCAACTTTCTACAAGTTCCAACCTTTAGGAACACTCCACCAGTTAAGAGTTATATCAAATTTATGATTAGAAACCTATACACCAAGGCTAACTATGATATACCTCTCCATGGATGATCCTCATATCCACTGAATGTTTCAAGGGAACAAGAGAGAAAGGAAAACTAGGGAAGATGAATTGATCTATAATAAGAATGGAACATGTAGAGGAACCAAAGCTACACTTGTTTGAGCCATCACCATGTAGCTAGTCATAAAATATGCACATATTCTATCTTGTAGAGTAATGAGAAAATAAAAGAGGGGAGAGTGAACTTTAGACATTATATCGACTCGTGACATATGTGGCCTAGGTAAATTCCTTAATTTTGTTAGTTTTCCATGAATTATTTCATGACAGGAATAAAAGAAGCATAATCAAAGGCCAACCCATTTAATCATGATTTATTTCTTTTATCTTTTGTAATGTTCAACTAGAAGACACCACAAGTTCACAACTTAATCCAAATAGAGCATGGTTTGGTATCTAGTACCCTCAATACATGGAGAAACAAAAATGATCTTTGTTAGAAATTTGCAACTTCGAGAAGTCATTCTCCACAAGAAAGAACAAGAAGACCCATCTACACCATACAGAAGCCCCAAGAAGAAAAGTCTGCCCACGGGAAAATAATAAAGTAATTGAAGACCCAAAAATAGGAAGTTGGCCCCATACAGGTGCCCATATTAGTATAAATATAGGACTAGCTCATTTCATTTGGACAGTCAGACAACTCCTTCTATAGTGCATACAAGGTAGTTGGATCTACATTTTTTGGTGGTTGGTTTTGATAGAGTGCTCAGCCAAAGTTGAGGACTTTTCATGATTATGAGTAACCACTACTTTATGTTATGTAATTCTAACTTGTGTATACCTCCTAGTCTCACAAATGTAGTTTGTACTACACAAGTCAGGGATTTTATAAACCCCTTTTTGTATATTAGGATCCACAGGGTCCTTAATCGGTCTAAGGAGGCTTCTAATAGTACTAGGAGACTGAAAAATAGTTCTCATTTTCTTATTTTTAAGGATTCTAGCAATCTTCTCTAATGTACCTTGAACCTATGGGAGAACCACCTTATATTCTCCTTCATTTATTTCACAAGAACTAGGGGTTCCTTTTTCCATCTAAAACACCTTCATAACATTCCATTATGTGTAACCCCTATTCTGGAAACTCCTAGTTAAGTGTTTATTTTCCTAGTCCAAGTGTTGCTTGTTAGATATTATTAGGTCTATGGTAAAAAAGTGTTGTTGACCCCCATTGTTTGGGATGGGTGATGATGTGAATCTGTGTGAATATATTTCTTAGAGTGGATTTTCTTGCAGTACACCTAATGAGATAGGGAACCATCCTCCTTTCTAGAAATGAGAACATCCAAGAAAGGAATAGATTTATTATCTTCTAATTCCATAATGAATTAAATATGCTTAGATTGACTATTCAATTTCTTCACAAACCTATACAGGTTTCCTCTACCATAATTTCATTTTACATTTGTATCATCCATGTACATGACCCACAAATCATGTTTAAGGGGAGCATATTTATTGGCCTTATGTTCAAAATCTTTCATATATAGATTCATCAGTGACAAGAGATATTGGAGACCCCATCTCAACCCCCGATATCTTGTTAAATATGATACCTTGGAAACTAAAAAAATTTAGACCTCAAACAAACCTTGACTAATTTTTCCCTCCGAGGGTAAATTTCTTTCCTAGTCACAACAACATCTTCATTGATAGATATCATAGTAAAAAGTGACACTACACCAAATCTAATAAGGATATCATTATTCTCCACCTTGATATTCTTGATTTTGTTTATGAAATGAATTGATTCCTTGACATATGATTATATGTTTCCAACTAACATTTTTAGCTTACTTGCCAAAAATTTATCCAAGAGGTAAGTCAAGGATCCAATTGTATTGACAATGGGCCTAAGGGGGGATATTATCCTTATGAATTTTAGCTAAGCCATAAATTATAGCAATGAGGGGGAAATTAGTTATGAGATTTTTCTCAGTATCATCATCTAGGGATGATGACTTAATAGCCTTATAAATATCCTTCATATTTATCTTCAAAGGATTCTTGTTTAATTTCTAATAACACCGACTCAAGTTCAAAATTTCACACATCTTCTTTATCCATAGCCACCATTGAGCCTTCTTTATCTGATTTAAGAATAAATATTTTATCATTGCCCATTATTTTTCTCAAGGCATCTTTCTCCTTTTTCTAATGTTACTCTTTAAGAGTCTTAACCTTCACAGAGCTAAAGTGACCTCTTGTATTATTTCTTCTGTAATGTTTTTAGGGAGATGTTCAATTACAAATTAAATGTTGCAAATGAAGTTATACAACAATATCTTATTAGGTGCCAAATAAAAGACTAATCTTCTCTCTAAGACCTGTATTGCTTTGCTATCAATATGATGGCTAGATATGGTCACCACATTACCCAAATTGCTAACTTTCACCACTGGCATGGTCACATTTTTACTACTCTCAAGAGAGTATTTAATATTGATATATCCCAATCGTGAGTTATTATCCTCTTGGAAAAGAGTCAAGTTTACCAAGATGGTGTTTTCCTCCAAAATAGAGACAACCTCCTATTGACTGAAGCTACGCCTAAGAACCAAAATCTTAGTGTTTCATACTATATCATTATGTAACTCATCTAAGATGGGAAACAAATTTGTATTCTACACTAAGGTTAACCCTATCATGTATGTCATTAATTTTATTGTCAAGAGAAACAATATCACATGCAATATTTGTTAAAGTTTCAGCTATTATTAGGTTACTTTCAATTTACTAGATAACAATAGCATAGATAGGATCATTGAGAGAAACACAATCACAAGAGTACACAAAATTTATCCTGGGAAACCCTCATGG
>CBVK0101707444.1:0-21691 GCA_900067695.1 Picea abies | reverse complement strand
ATTTGGTCATTTACAATACCTAACATGATCAATCTACAAAAGGGGATTGATCTAATCAATAATAAATATATTTTATCTTTATCCACAAAAGAGGATAAGAATATTCTTTGCAGTTACACAATATTTTAACAATATTTCCTATGACCATAAAATTTAAAGCATGGTCTTATGTAAGCTCGCATTCTAGATTGGTGATGGTGTTCCTCCTATCTTTCTCCACATCATGATTTGATTCCATGCTTCCCTTGCTTTTAACTATACACCTAAAACTCAAGAGAGTTTTGAAAAATATATTAAGGTTATTTTGTGTACCTTCAAAACTGTTGCCCCTCTCATACCTCACACCTGGTTTGATTAGCACATAATCATGCATTGGATAATGCAATGGACTTAGGAAATATGGAATCTGGACAATCTCCCATATAGCTGATAATTTCTAAAAAATTTCACATTATATATTGGTCACGGCTTTATGAATCTTCTCATCTTTGTAGAAAGAGCTATTCTCAATCATTTCCCAAAGATGTACTTTTAAGATGCTAGCTAACTTCATATGCAATGAAAAACACTCATGGAAAAGCTTGTCAATTTCAAACCTAACATGGTTTATTTTAGACGTGACTAAACACATACTCCATTTCCTAAAATTATTATTAATGTTTTCATTGTGCAGGCTATGTCAAATAATAACAAAGTCGAAGATGATGGCATTATCCCTAGAATGCTTAAAAAAGCAAGATGGGTAATCTTCTTAGCTATTTGGTATATAACCTTTTTTGTATATAACATTTGCAAACAATTGAATATCACCAAGTCAAAGATGATGGTATTATCCCTAGAATGCTTCAAGAAAGCAAGATGGGTAATCCTCTTAGCGATTTGGTATATAACCTTGTTTGTATATAACATTTGCAAACAATTGAATATCACCAAAAACCATTACTTTATATAGTTTAGTAATATGTTATTTTAGGCTTCCACATTGTGTTAGGTATTTTTTTTTGTATATAGGAGTAAATGAAGTAGTACATGGAATTTAGTGTTGTTCCAATCGACCATCTGCATACAAATTATTCGAATTCCCAATGACCATGGTTCACAATCCATTCATTATTCAACTTTGATCATTGATTATGCTCAGTGTCGAGTGTGCTCTACTCCGGTAGGTCTGCAACTCCGCTCCGTTAACTTCCAACTGGGTCTTCTACGCTTCGATGGGTCTATAGCTCCGCTCAAGCTTGCACTCCCTTAAATTCCAACTTTCAAGGGTTTTAAGGTGTTTAAATTCCAACTTTCAAGGGTTTTAAGGTGTTTGAAACTTTGATGAACAATGCACAAATGCAAATGTGAGCAGGGCAACAAGGCACGTTGATGGTAAAGGATCATCCTGTTACGGTAAGCTCATTGTTCATTGAGGTTTTGGTTTTTCGTTTCTGAATGTGCACCTTCATTCAGAAACGAAAAACCAAAACCCTAACAAATGATAGGAGGGAGCAACCCTGGGGCAGGTCTGGTATTTCAAATTTACCCGGTGTTGATGAGGTTATTTGTTTTTTCATACTTGTGATTTTAGGTTTTATACCTTCGTTCAGAAACGAAAAACCAAAACCCTAACATGCACTTTCATTCAGAAACGGAAAACCAAAACCCTAACAAATGATAGGAGGGAGCATCGGTGGGGCAGATCTGGTATTTCAAATTTGAAGTGAAAATGGCCATGGCCGGCCTCTGTCTACCTCTTCCTCGACCTGTATCGCCTGGCGTGACTCGGCTACCACAGATTCAAGCCACGCACCTTATCACTAAACTGTAGCCTTCTCCTCGGTTTCTTCTCAACGTTGGTGCGTAACATTGGATTCCCGTGGGCTTCCGCTAAGATAATTCCACAACTGCTCTCGGTGTGAATAAAGGCTAGGCCACGGGCTCCATCTTAAGGCTTGTTTGAGGATTGAGTGGGCTCAATCGTGGCCTCCTTAGGTGCACGACCATGGTAGCCAGGGCTGGCCCCTTGAGGGTCATGGAAAGCCATATCCCACGGCCTCCAAGGTTTCAATGCGACCATGAACCATGTAGTTTGGGGCTTGTGTTGCACAAGAATTTTTATCATATCGAACTGCGAAGGAAGCAAGCGAGAAGAATCGTATAAGTGACGTGCAAGGATCGAGCTTCGGTGAGTTGGCTTCTTGTCAACACATGCCCTTCTCAATTGTTTCTTTCTACAGTGCGGTATGGCCTAATTCGCGGGGTAGGCCTCGACCACCATGGCCAGGCTACACAACTAGGCGTTGCGGCCGCTCATGGTTCCAAAACAAAATTAAATTTTAAATTTTTTTGTTTTGTTATTTAATTTTGTTTATGTTTTTTTTTTTAATATTTTTTATAATTTAAATGAATTTAATAGTTAAAAATATGCATTTTCTTTAATGAGATTATTGGTTCAAGATATGTACATCTCTAAGGGTTCCATTCAGAACAAGAGCCATGACTGAGCCGACTCCAACACAAAGCCCACATAAAAAGTCCATGCACGTTGTGGCATCAAACAACTTTTCAGATATAAAAAATGAATGAGTGCCACTAAAATGAGACGTGTGCAGAGTGTTTTTTAATGATATAAGCATGGCCTGCATATATTTTAATCCTCCTTAATCATTTAAACGTGGCAATTATGTATTTTTACAGTAAATTTATAATGTGATTAGGTAAATGTAAAAAAGTAAACATGTTAACGGATGCCTTCATAAATGCAAGGAAGTTATGAACAATAAATCTGAAGCATTGATTTTGGAGGACGACTAAGAATATGCCAGCATCTTCAATGCTTAGCCATCATAATAGAATTTAAGATTAAAAGATCATTAATTGTGCCCATTGTCAATAGGTGTACGCCTTTCGGCATAATTACTATATTATGTACGCTTCTATAGATTTATGTTAAAAATATATTATTATTATTATTACTATTACTATATTATGTAATATATAATAGTTTTCCCCATTTGTGTTAAAACTCTAATCATAAGTTAGTTAGTTTACCTAATTGTTATATAGTTACATGACAGTTATGGTCTTCTTGTGTTATATATGTACGTCTATGTACATGATTATTTCAAGCTCATTGCTCAAGCATTGATGAATATAGAGTATGCATTTTTGCGAGTATTTAGTTATCTCTATTCATCATGGTTTTTTGATTGCTTCTATTATTTCCATTATATTTCTACTATTTTCTTCATTGTGAATCTAATAGTGGTATTAGATCCTATACTTCTTAGGGCCTGGTAGCACCATGGTAGTTTTCCATGGTAGATGAAGAAAAGAAGAACCAAGGAGCGAGCCAGTGAAGTAGGCATTAAAGGGATTGAGCGAGCCAGTGAAGTAGGCATTAAAGGGATTGAGCGAGCCAATTAAGGAGCCGCCAGTGTATGTGAAAGATGTGTGGAAGAGAAAGTCACTACACTGTTTGCGATCTGTGTGAAGGAAACGAACCATTTGTTGGTTTGTGGAACCAAATAAAAGAGGCCTTGTTATTTCATTATCCATCCACTAGTATTTCACACGTTGTCCAGCATCAAATGCCAAGAAGAGCATAATACCTCAATCCGATACTCATTTTTTGGTGGAGATTGAATGCTAGTGGAGGATTGATCTGTCAGCAGTGTTATTGAACGTGTCTGCATCAAGGAAGAGGAGCCACATGATTTGAGGGAGCCCAAGGAGAGGGAGAAACCCATTCGCAGAGCACAGAAGGTGCCAAAGTTAGCGGCAAAGTAGATGAAGAAAGATGAGCACGAAAGTCAGAATGTTATGCCACTTATTTTCTGAAGGAAAGAAGAAACCACTGACGACTGAACAAGCCCAAAAGCATAAAAACAAGGGAACAACAATAATAAGAGCAGTAGTATCAGTAATGGATACAGCGTGGGGTATGCCATCTTTGTGGCATCACGCAAGAATTACGAAGAGCTTTTCCCCATGGAGACCAAAAAATTTGGGTATGCTACTTCCAACCTCAAGTCCGCCGAAGAAAACCTTGGATGAGAGGGTTAAGAAGAAGGTTGTTCAATATTGAAATTGGTTTAGCAGGTGAAAGACCGAGTCAGTAAAGACATACAATATGGAAATATAGTTTAAAAACTTATTTTTTGGGTTTTATAAAAACAAAAGTTATTTTTTTAAAAGAAGTTTGAAAAGTTAGCCATTTAAAAAATATATATATATATATATATTTCTTTGGTTTTGTGAACAAATATTTTATTTTCAAGAAGGTCATGACATATTTTCCCATGAAGATGAGGAGCGTTGTCACTATTGTTGTCGAGTTGATGGTAATGTGTGGATCGTAGAGCAAGACGTGTGGATCATGGAGCTCGTTGTCAAAGTTTTGAAGTGGAACATCAACCATTTTGAAGTGGAACATCAACCATTATCTGAAATCGGAGAGTCCACTTATATGAAAGTCGCTAGGTATTACCAGAGGAGGAGAGGAAAGAAAATATGTGAGAAAAGAATGACAGACGAGGAAAGAAAATATGTGAGAAAAGAATGACAGACTCCTTTATTCGCAACACCTTTCAAAATTTTAAAGAACCATTCAAATCCTGCATTCTGGATTAGTATTTGTTCATAATTTTATGACTTGCAATTGTAATTAAGTGCATTTTCTTGTTGAAGTCAACACTTTTTTGTTGAGTTTAAATTTGATATTGTCAAGTTGGATTATTGTAAAAGGGTGGAATTGCAAGAAACCCTATTTTTCGTTGATAAAGTTGGACATATGAAAGATCAGTGTTTCGATATTCATCTGTGTATGCATTATGAAATCATACACTTTGTTCCAGTAGCTTATATAGGTGTTGGATTTCTTTTTGTCCATACTTGTGAATGACAGTCAAGGGAATTTGAACCACTTGTCCCTGACAGGGAGGAAATCTAAAGTTTTCAGTCAGGTTCTAAGTTTGATTTAGAGCTTGTGAACAGATGATCAAATATGCAACCTAGTTCCTGGTATGCAGTCTTGTTCCTGAACATATTGTTGTTGATATGGTTTGTCGTCAGCTTAAAACCACCAATTGAACAGAAGATGTGAAGTTCTGCTTGTTACATTTTCAGATTTTTGAGCCTTGAGCTCTTGTTAGTTTATCATTAACTTAAAACCATGCCATTTAGTAGAAGACACCAGCTTCTGCTAGACATTCGATTTGTGGTCATCCCTAAACCACCAGATTGAGGTTCCAAGTTTGATTATGCAACCTAGTTCCTAGTATGCAGTGTTATTCTTGAACATATTGTTGTTGATATGGTTTGTGGTCAGCTTAAACCCACCAATTGAGTAGAAGACATGAAGTTCTACTTGTTACATTTTCAGATTTTTTAGCCTTGAGCTCTTGTTAGTTTATGGTCAACCTAAAACCATGTCATTTAGTAGAAGACATCATCTTCTGCTAGACATTCAATTTGTGGTCATCTTGAAACCACCAGATTGGTTTGTGGTCATCCCTAAACCACCAAATGAGTTTGTGGTCACCCTTAATAATCCAGGTGGATATCGGTGGCCACCCACCTTTCTTAGCTGGCTCAAAACAACGTTCTAGCAATTTTGATAATTTACTATTTTTAGCAGTTTTTCGGGTCTTGAACTTCCGGAGCCGTTTTGAGGCCCTAAACGACGTTTTTTGGGATATGTTGCAGTGAAAAATTTTAAATTTTGTGCAACTATTGCAGTCCTCGGATAGATATTTCCAATGGGATATCATACGCCTAAAATAGAGATCATATGCAAAAGTTACAACCCCAGGAAGTTGATGTACTGACTTACCCAAACGGGACCCACATGACTTTTGGCGCTTCATCTCCTAGGGTTAGGTTTTTGGATGTTTAGGGTTTTTGAAACTCCTGTTTATTGTAAAAAGGCCTTGAGAGCCTCATTGTAATCATCTTCTTGCGAATGAGCGCAACCATCACATCTCTTCTCAGAGATAAACCATCACCATTACAGCGAGCTTGTTTTCCGCTGCATTTTACAATTTCAGCGTATTTCTTTATTGAATAGAAAACTAGTTTTATTGTATCTCTATTATTTTGTGTTAAGCATTTGGTAATCATCTGTAGTCATTTTGTTCTGCTCATAAAATTCGGATCAGTGGTATCAGAGCAGTTTTCTCCTTGTCATCTTAATGCATGTCCCCAACGAGATCGGAGTACAAAGATTTGGGTCTTGAGCTTGTTTCTCTTGAGAACAAAATCTCTCGCACACCCAAGCAACCTCTCATGGAAGGAGAAAAGAAAGATGATGGGACAGGAGATCCTTTCAAACTGTTGATTGAGGAAGCCCTCATGCAACAGAGGAACGAGATGATGGATAATTTCGTGCAAATCCTTCGGCGACTACCAACAGGTGACGCATCTTCTTCAAGCGGAGGCACCACCCCCTTCAAGGTACAAATAAACTTCGATATTCCTATATTTGAAGGTCAAATAGACACAGATGTTGTAGATAAGTGGTTGAATCTACTAGAAGGGTATTTCTCTATCCATAACTTTTCGAATAGAGAAAATATTACTTTTGCGCTCTTCAAAGTTGTTCTCCATGTCAAAGATTGGTGGGAAACTTTCTCTGAGAAAAAGGAAACAGAGGAACCTTCATTATTTATAGTCACAACCAATTGGGAATCCTTCAGGGATGCTATTAAGGAACAATACTACCCTGTCGGAAGTTATGACGACTTGTATACCAAATGGACCACACTACGGCAAGAAAGAGACCAAGCAGTGCCATATTTCACAAATATCTTTCATACCTTGCACACCAAGTTGGGTATCAAATATTCGGAGAGGCATCTGGTGCTCAAGTATCACGGTGCTCTGCATAGATACATCCAGACCGAAATGGAATTTTTGGACATCTCATCCTTGGGTGCGGCCTACCGATATGCCGTCAAAATCAAGCAGAAGCTCAAACAAAAGACGCAGAAATTTGGGTCGGGGAACCCCTCAACACAAAAGCCAGGAAAGGGCAGCCCCAACCCACAGAACAAAGGACGGATCAAATATGCACAGTATCAAGACAACCAGTCCAAGCCACAAGCAAAAAAGGACACCAGAAAGACAAAGAAAGATACGAGGAAGTGGTGCAACTTCCATAAGAGCCCTTAGAATAACACCGCTAATTGTTGCTCAAAGCAGACGTTGGTGGTTGAAGTGAAAGTCTCTGAATCAGATGCGGATTCTGACTCTGAGTCAAAACCAGAAAGGGGAAGACAGATCATTGACACGGAACCCAATGCCACTGTTGCTACCACCAAGCTCCAGCATGGTGAACCAGACGAGCTAGAAGGAGAGTGCCTCTTCCATTCCCAGATGTGGGTAAAAGGAACCCCACTGCACTTCATTGTTGATAGTGGTAGCCAGAAGAACCTCATCTCAACAGAGGTCATCAAGCGGTTGGCCCAGCCGACAATGCCACACCTACAACCCTACAACATTGGATGGCTCTGCCAAGGAAGTGATCTCCGCATCAACCAACAGTGTCGACTGTCGTACGGCATCAAGCCCTTCAAAGATGAGGCATTATGTGATGTTGCTCCTCTCAAAGTTTGTGATGTTCTTTTGGGCCAACCTTATTTATCGAAACGTCATGTTGTATATGAGTCTAGGCCTTGTAGTGTTATTATTACTTTGAATAGGAAATTGTACAGGATACCCAAGGTTGTCCCACCTAGTGTTATTTCCTTGATCTCTGCTAAGAAATGCAGGAAGGTCATCTCTCAGATGGGGAAGTTTGTCTTCTTCATGATCTACTCTCAGAATGAAATAAAAATCACAGCCACATCTAGGGTCTCTGCGGCCGACCTCTCCAAACAATAGAAGCAAGTAGATAAGGTCGTGGAAGAATACTTGGATATATTCTCCTTGCCTACCAGGGTACCTCTACACTGCAGGTCAAGCACCCCATCGATCTGACCCCCAGCGCACCGTTTCCCAATGGGCCAGTCTATCATCACTCTCTGTTAGAGAATGAGGAGATCAAGCAACAGATCCAAGAATTTCTCCACAAGGCGCACATCCATCCTAGCTCATCACCTTGCGGGAGCCCAATCGTGTTGGTACAGAAGAAAGATGGAACCTGGAAAATTTGCATTGATTATTGGGCTCTGAATAAAATCACACTCAGAAACCGGTACCCGATTCCCCGAATCGATGGCCTCCTTGATCAACTCATGGGGGCCAAATACTTCAGTAATATTGATTTGAAGTCTGGCTATACCACCAGGTCCCGATAGAATAGACAGATGTATGGAAGACTGCCTTAAAGTCAAAGGAGGGCCTTTTTGAATGGTTGGTCATGCCCTTTGGCCTGACAAACGCTCTAGCCACTTTCATGAGGATGATGGATGATATCATGTGACCATTCACCAATACTTTTTTAGTGGTGTATCTTGATGACATTCTCATTTACAGCAAGACTTGGGCCGAACACTTGCAGCATATTCAGCAGGTTCTGCACACCCTGCAACAACACAAGCTATATGCCAACTTGGAAAAATGATCATTCAGCATGGACAAGGTCCATTACCTAGGCTACATCATTGATCAACATGGCGTACATGTGGATCCAACCAAGATCCATGTCATCCGTGACTGGCCAGCCCCAACCACACTCACGGAGCTTTGAAGCTTCTTGGGCCTTGTCAATTTCTACTACAGGTTTGTGTTGGGATTCTCCCATATTGCATGGGCCCTCGGCCAAATAACCAGGGGTTGTGGTAAGGCGAAATTTTCATGGGGCCAGCCCCAACAACAAGCATTCGATGATTTGAAGCAACGCTTGTGCTCAGCCCCAGTACTTTCACTACCAGACCTATAGCAGCCCTTTGAGATTGAGACTGATGCTTCAAACTATGTTGTGGGTGTCGTTCTCACGCAGCACGGCCACCCCGTGGCCTATCATAATGCGACACTAACAGATGTTGTATGTAAGTACCCTACTTACAAAAAAGAAATGTACTCCATTGTGCAAGCCTGCCGCTAGTAGAGACATTACATTCTTGGGAGGGAAACAGTCATCCATACTGATCATAAGCCACTGCAGTTCATGCAGACATAAGGAAAATTGCAGAATGACCGCCATCAAAAGTGGTCCACATACTTGCATCAATTCCACCTCAACATCAAGTATAAAACAAGAAGCACCAACCATGTCATTGATTTCCTCAATAGACCACCAGTCCCGGCACTCACCATAGTGCTAGACTCTTGCGGCCATGAGACCTCTGGATGGCTCCAACTCTATGAGACAGACCCGGACTTCACCACCACCTACCAAATGTTGGGTGCAATGGCAGTTGTCGATAATTTCCATCTTCAAGATGGGTTGTTGTGTCGTTTGGGCCATATATGTGTTCCCTCAAGTGAGTGAGCGAAGCTGATCTGGGAAGCCCACTACAGTCGGATGGTAGGACACTTTGGTGTCAAAAAGATAGTGGCGATGCTACAAAAAAAATTCTACTAACCGAAACTTCGACAGGAGGTCAACAAGTATATCAGGTCTTGCACTGCTTCCGCTATTGCCAAACCAACCACTAAGAAATAGGGCCTGTACACCCCTCTTCCTACTCCTGACAGACCATGGGAATCCATCTCAATGGACTACATGTCGGGCCTCCCATCCACCAAGCGGGTAAATGACTGTGTTTTTGCGGTTGTCGATTGTTTTTCTAAGATGGTGATTCTGGTTGCTTGCAAGAAGAGCATCACAGCAGAAGCCACTACCAAGATCTTCGTTGAATGAGTCTAGGTACATTTTGGAATCTCACAAACCATTGTCTCAGATCGGGATAGTCAATTTCTCAGGACATTTTGGTCGAGCCTCTGGTCACTGCTAGACACCAAGCTGACAAAATCCACAACCTTCCACCCCCAAACAGATGGCCAAACGAAGGTCGTAAATCAAAAGATCGTGCATATCCTGCGCATGTATAATTCCAAGCACCCTCACACATGGGATGAGAGTCTTCCCTATGTCCAACATAACTACAATCAGGCCTTGCATAGTTCAACCAACCACAACCCCTTTCAGGTGGGGTTGGGATTCCATCCATTGGGTCCCATAGATGTTGCACTTCACCTTGCGGTCACCTCGACCGACTCCTCTCCTACTCCAACTAAGGCTGACAAAGCCACTCGATTCATTGAGAGGATCCAACACATCCACCAACAGGTTTAGGGTATCCTACAGAAGTCTAATGACAAGTACAAGCAATGCCATGATCAACATCGGGTTCCACATAAGTTTTAGGTGGGCGACAAAGTTTGGTTGCACTTGCAAAAATAACGCCTTACAGGACCCCATCGGAAGCTTCGCCCACTCCGATATGGGCCATACACCATCACCAAGGCCATGGGGGATAATGATTTTGTGCTCAACATTCCTCCTTTCCTTGGATTGCACCCAATGTTCAACGTGGACGTCCTTCGGCCTTATTTC
Organism: Picea abies; assembly: GCA_900067695.1. Taxonomy (NCBI): domain Eukaryota; kingdom Viridiplantae; phylum Streptophyta; class Pinopsida; order Pinales; family Pinaceae; genus Picea; species Picea abies. The sequence continues at coordinate 11,205 of CBVK0101707444.1, read as the reverse complement.
CCACCATTATTGGACACCTCAGACGTAGTAGAACAACTGATACCAACAGAGCTCAACCTCCACTGCATACAACAGGCATCTAGTGATCAGATTGTGGACACACAGATCAAGGGCACTCGACAACAAAGGATCCATCTTTATCGAGTCGTCAAAGCAGGGTAGCTCCTGCACCAAGGCAAGTGGCTCACCCAGTGTAGCGCACCCTTTCAGCTACTAATCACTTTGTACATAACTCATACAGATGTTATACAAAGTACATGCATTTAAACAAATAAACACATTCAAGTTCAAAGTAAACATATTATCTCATGCTATAATTAACAATTCATAGTGTTTCATAATAATTCCTATACACAGCGAAAATCATGATAACATAAGCAGTAGAGTCATGAAGAAATATGATTAAAACATAAACAGATACTTATCTTATAACAGTGGTAGAATCCACCAACCAAGTGCAGGTCTTCCACGAACCTCCCAGCCTTAGACCGCACTACTCATCCGCTCAGCAATGGGTCACCCCCGAGCTGGGACTAAGCTCCACCCCTAGGCAAGGAATCCTAGTCTAGGATGAGGTTACAGGGAAAACAACACATAAAATTTGGAAGGATTCTTCCCAGGATGCCATCTTACACACACTACTATCAGACTCTCATTCCCCACATGCTTGTTCCACCCAGGAGTATACACCTTCACAAGCACAGTCCATCGGTGCTAACCTCCCTCTCTGGGTCTTGACAATAGGCCGGATCAGGAAGTCTCAGAGCCTAAAGTTGGTGCTGGACACTCTCTGGAAGAAACCTCTTCCAACAACATCCACCTCCCTCACCTAGAGAGAGATCACACACAGGCTCAATTACCACCTGCATTGGACAACAAATCATGCGCAGCCCCTCTCTACATGAACACTACAGTCAACCGGGAGTACAGACTTAGACTTCTCAAACAAGCTTAGCAATGGCGGCAAGGTCTCACGGTGTTGATTTTCGAAATTGCGTGAGAAGCAATTTCCGCAGGGAATTACATAGACTCTCTGGTGCAGAACGGGAGGATGAACCAGGATTTTCAGAAAACGAACACAGGATTTTTCCCCGTTTCATAATTTCACGAGGGTCTCTTGCAGAGGTCACACGGTTCACGCTCAGGACAGTTCAGGTTCGAATAAAGGAGGAACCCCCAACATGGCTCGTCTCAGCCTTTTATTGCATGTGTCGGGGTTGACACTTGTCACCCATGCGACTGCATGTGTTCCTTCAGCATGTGTTCCTCCCATCATTTGGAAAATCACCTGTCCTTCCAAAAGGACTTAGGTTAAAACATATAATGCACAGATCTTTTGGAATAATATTAAAATATTATTCCTAGGCTTAAGCCCCCTAGGCTTAGCCCCTAGGCTCAACACTTAGCCCCTTTTCCCACCTTCAGCCCCTAATTCCTTGCCCACTCTGTGGATGCTTAGTCCCCCTTCACTCATTCATCATGGTTGGTCTGGACATGGCGGTGTTTATATTTTATTAATTGTTCTGCTTGATTACATTTACAACAGCAGGCTCCTGGCCTTCAACACTCAGGCTCCCTGGCCTAATCAAACACATAAGCCTCCAGCTTATAAAAACTTGGCTCACCAGCCTACGAATCATAATTACAATTCCTTTCAGAACATGGTTTACAATGGGGCTTGGCCTTGGGGACACTACAATCCCCCTCCCCTTATTTTTTTGCACTGTCCTCAGTGAAACTCACACTGTCTCTACAAGTCTTTCAAAATTTTCAAAAAAATGTGGGTACTCTACCCGCATAACATCTGCATGCTCCCATGTTGCGTCCTCAAGACCGTACCAGGTCCATTGGACCTTTACAATCTCTAAAGCTCGATTCCAGAGCTGTTTGTTTTTCCTATCCAATATGCGCACAGGATGCACTTGCAGGACACCTTCTGGTTCCACCTGAATTACATTCCAATCAATAACATGATTAGCATCAGGTACATATTTCTTGAGCAATGAAACATGAAACACATTATGTACAGTCACAGATGCAGGTAATGCAAGCATGTATGCAACCGGCCCAATCCTTTCCAGGATCTCAAATGGCCCACAAAATCTTGTTGCCAACTTGGCGCAACTTCCCAGCTTTAGGGAATTCCTGTTAGTTTTCACTTTCAGGAAAACTTGGTCACCCACTTTGAATTCTCTATGGGTTCTATTACTATCAGCATAACTTTTCTCCCTGTCCTGGGCATCTTTTAGATTATGTTTAATTTTTATCATTTGATCTTCCATCTCTTTAAGCAGCTCACGCCCAACTACTGCTCTGTCACTTAGGTTATCCTAGCTCACTGGAGTGTTGCACTTTCTTCCATAAAGTGCTTCAAAAGGGCTCATCTTCAGTGATGCATGATACCCATTATTGTAGGCAAATTCTACCAAATGCAGGTAGTCTTCCCACCTTGATGGTTTATCCATCACATACATTCTCAGCATGTCTTCTATTACTCGGTTTACTCTCTTTGTCTGTCCATCAGACTTGGGATGATATGTTGTGCTAAAGTTCAGATTCATTCTGAATCCTTTGAACATTCCTTTCCAGAAATTCAAAGTGAATTTCGGGTCTCTATCAAACACAATTGTCTTAGGAATTCCGTGCAAGCTACCCTGTGGGTGGTTTTTAGTGGAATAAAATGGGAAGCTTTAGTAAGCTTGTCCACCACCACCATGATTGAATCATGCAGCTTTCTTGTTCTAGGTAATACTGTGATAAAATCCATTGTTACCCCGTCCCATTTCCATTCAGGAATAGGTAAAGGCTACAGCAACCCTGCTCGGTGCCTGTGCTCCGCCTTAACCTTTTGGCACTCCATACATCTGGCGATGTATTCAATGATTTCTTTCTTCAAACCCGGCCAAAAATAATGGCTTTTGACTACTGCCATAGCCTTCTGATATCCAGGATGTCCATCATAAGCCACGTTATGCATCTCCTTTAGAATTTCTAGCTTCAATTCTTTGACATTGGGTACATACACTCTGTTTTTATACAGAAGTAAACCATCAATTCCCAAGGTGTAACTTTCCTTGGTCTATGGTCCCTCACGCTGTTGTAGCTTTGCTACAAGACTTTTGTACTGCAAATCAGTATTTGCAGCTTCTAAAATTATGTCTTTCATCTCAGTCCAGTACATGCTAATGGATGCAGCATGTAATTCATGCACTTTTCTTCTGAGTGCATCAGCCACCTTATTTTCTTTCCCTTTGATATGCTTGATATCAAAGTCATATTCGCACAGAAACTCTAGCCATCTTATTTGCCTGGCATTTAAGGTCGGCTGATCAGATAAATACTTCACACTATTATGGTCTCTTCTTAACTCGAATATCTTTCCCATGATGTAATGTCTCCATTTCCTCAAGGCGTGGACGATTGATGCCAGCTCTAAATCGTGAGTGGCATAATTCTTCTCATGCTCCTTCAACTTTCGGGATTCATAACAAACTACAAATCCCTCTTGGCTGAGAACTCCTCCCAGCCCCTCCTTACATGAATATGTGCACACTACGTAATCCTTGTTTGGATCTGCAATCTTCAGGATTGGAGCACTGGTTAGTAGTTGCTTCAATCGTTGGAAGCTACTTTCACATTCTTCAGTCCATTGGAACTTCTTCTCCTTCCTTTGCAAGGAAGTGATAGAATGAGCTATCTTTGAGAATCCGGCTATGAACCTCCTATAATAGCCTACCAGACCCATAAAATATCTAACTTCTGCCACATTCCTTGGCGTTGGCCATTCTCGAATGGCCTGTACCTTCTTAGGATCCACAGCGATCCCTTCTTCAGATATAATGTGTCCCAAGTAATGGATCCGCCTTTGATAAAAAGAGCACTTGCTCAGTTTTGCGTACAGTTGGTGTTCTCTCAACACATGTAGCACCATTCTCAGGTGTTTCTCATGTTCTTCCTCTGTCTTGGAATACACCAAGACATCATCCAAGAAGACTATGAAAAACGTGTCCAAATAATCTCTGAACACTCCATTCATTAAGCACATGAAAATAGCAGTTGCATTTGTCAGTCCAAATGACACCACTGTGAATTCATAATGACCGTACCTTGTTCTAAAGGCGGTCTTGCCAATGTCCTCATCCTTTATTCTCACTTGGTGATATCCTGATTGGAGATCTATTTTCGAAAATATTTTCGCATCCTTCAACTGATCAAAAAGATCATCAATCCTTGGCAAAGGATACTTGTTCTTGACAGTAACCTTATTCAACTGTCGAAAATCAATGCACAGTCTCAATGTCCCATATTTCTTCTTCACGAATAATATTGGGGCTCCCCAAGGTGACACACTGGGGCGAATGTAACCTTTCTTTAGTATCTCTTCGAGCTGCAATTGCAACTCTTTCAACTCTGGTGTACTCATTCTATAAGGAGCCTTCGAAACTGGAGCTGCTCCAGGCATCAAATTTATAGCAAAATCAATGTCCCTCTTCGGAGGTAGTCCAGGTACCTCCTGAAATATGTCCTTGAATTCTTTGAGTACTTCATGGTCTTCCAGATTCGAGACTTCATCTCGAGATGCTTCTTCCACCTGAGCTGCAAATAATTGACAGCCTTTCTGGTAACATTTCTTCAGCTGCATGGATGAGATTTCCCTCACAGCCACGGCTCTGGAAATTCCTTGGACTGTTACCTAATTTCCCTCCTCATTCAGGCATGTAAAACTCTTGTTATGACAATCCATAAGGGCATGGTGCTGGTCCAACCATTCCATCCCAATTAAGAAATCGTATGAGCCTAAAGGCAGAATGTTCAATTCAGCCTTAGTGCTCATTCCTTTCATGTCCACTGAATAGGACTTAACCAATTCAATGACCTTCCTCTTGGTTCATGTGGCCAACTACACTAACCAATATTTCTCATGTTTTCTTCTCGTTAGATGCAAACTTTCCACCACTCTAGGATCTACATAACTATGGCTAGCCCCTGAATCAATCAAAATAACAAGTGGTCGGTTGTTGATCGTACCTTCCACTTCAATCATGTGTGATTGAAATTCTGATTGCTTGTTGTCCAGGGCTGCGTAGATCCTCGGCATTATGTTTCCCATATCCTCCACTGTTTCAGCTTGCTGAACAGTATGTACAATTCTTGCTTTACCATTTTTATGGGGACAATCTCTGTACTTGTGGTTTCCTTGACAGCCCCAACACTGAATGGGCATCTGTATCTGTCTTTGTGCTCCCTCTTCAGTCATTCTCGGCTCTCTAACCGATGGCTTTCCCTGAAGACTGTTTCTGAAAAAGGAAGGCTTGTTTCCCTTTTGCCTCTGTTCCTTCTTAAACTTCCTCTGATCATTCCAAACCTTCTGAAGGATGGGCCTTTCTCCTTGCTATTCATACAAGCATTTCTCCTTTCTTATGGTTTCTTCCATGGTCTTAGGATCATCATATTGAATCTTGTTACTCATGGAAGGTGGAAGTCCACTCAGATATCTCTGAATTTTAACAGCCTCATCTTTGATGAATGGAACATACTTCAGTAGTTCCAGAAAATTTTGTTCATACTCATCAATGGTCATACTGCCCAACTTGAGTTCAAAGAACTCCTTCATCTTTCTGTCATAGTATATTTTAGTCAGGTATTTCTTCTCGAAATACCTCTTAAACTCCTTCCACGTGACCTCTTTCTCTCTAATGTGTTGCACCTGCACCAACTGATCCCACCACATGGATGCTTTTCCTTTCAGTTGGTACATTGCAATTCTTCCTTCTACATGGGCAGAATAATTCTACAGTTGGAAGTATTTCTTCATGCCAAGCAACCAGGTCTCAGCATCTTCCTCCTTCTTATGTTATCCATCGAATGTTGGAGGCTTAATCTTGTTCATCTCTCTCTTCAATTCCTCCTTTCCATATTTTCAATGTTTTCTGGTAGGGGATGGGCTTGAACTACTATGTGTCTTCCTGTCAGAATGTCTTTGGGAGTGACTAAGATGTCGGCTACGACTCCTCGACCTACTTCTTCTCCCATGGGTTCTATGACTCTCCATCATACTTGAGTCTCCTCCCTTCTCTAGTTTCTTCTCTATTCTTTCCAGGCTCTTCAAAAATTTTAAGTTTAATTCACCCTGTCAATCCCGAACTTTCATAAGATTTCGGCTATCAACTCGGTGAGCCTTGGCCTCTCCTTACAATCCTTCAATGATTTTCATTATGTGTCCTTCCTTATTCTTTTCTTTTTCGTGCCCATTGGAGTTCGATCCTTCCACTCCCATATTGACATCCTTTCCTTCCCGTCTGTCTCCTGTTTCGGGGGTAATCTGCACCTTTCCCCACTCCATACTCAGTGTTGTTTAACTGGAATCCTGAGCTCTGTTGAACTCTGCACACGCACTGTGAAATTAAATTCAAAGTTTGTCAGGCCATTAAACCTTCAAGAACAATCTTCAACATTTATAAGCCAGTACAAACAAAATAAACAACATTTCGATTCAAATAAGTTTTTCGAGCTCCCGTTCGGTTCTGCAATTTTTGGGTTTTCGAAACTTTTATTTTTGGCACTTCAAGATTTCAGGACTTCGGGTTTCGGGGTTTTGGACCACGAGGGTTTCAAACTTTCTTTCCTTTCCAAACCCTGACTTCCGAAATTCCGACTTACTTTATCCTCCGGGCCCACATAGCACAGTGGTCACCCACAACTATGGTGGCACATGGCACGTTCATGAGGGTCCAAGTCGCTTTCAACGATGTCATCGGGTCCCACCTCTCTCGCTTCTCTTCTTGACCCACTAGCACGTGGTACAGCTCCATGTGTTCACATCCATTCCTAAAAAAAATCCAACAACCAGATCTTTTCTCAGATCTACGGTGCCGATCCTTTCGGCGTTTCAGGGTTTCGGGTGTCGAAGGTTCGTGCATCCACACATCTTGAACTTCCATTTGCCGAAATCTCGAAATCGTTGTCTACTAACTTACTTGATCCAACACTTTGTCACGCACACATTACCAATTCATAATTTTTGTTGATTTCCACAGACTCAGAGCCCCAAAATATCGATGGAGGCCTAGCATAAGCTAGCTCTTCTTCTGTCGGATCCCATGTGATCGTGGGTCATGATCAAAGTTTAATAACACAGTGCCTCTTTGTATTTCATGCCTCAGATTAAAGACGACATCTCTTCCTCACATCGGATGGTCACTACAGACCCAGAGATTCCCCGAAGGAATCTCGTATGTTCATCGGGACTTAGCCACATGCTAACGTCTCGACATTATGGATTGGGATTTATCAAGGCGAGAGCCCGAGTTGTTGTCAACAGAACTCCCGAATCCCCAATCCTTGATTTCTCGAAACAGGTAATCTCTCGACACGTGGCCCTCTCAAATCGAATGATCCACGATTGCTCTGGGGTTTCCACCATGGAAAGTCCCGATCCCTTGTTACCAGGACTCCCGATATCGCGATTCTCGATTTCTTGAAATGGGAAATATCACGACACGTGGCCCCCGTCGTTCAGACGGTCTATATCTATTCAGTGATTTTGCCCCTATTCACTAGGGTTTTAACTCTCGGATATCTCCTGACAGATCCAACGGCTGTCGGGTTTTCCAGTCGAGATCTGACGACTCAGACGGTTCCTAACTAACTTGAAATTTCACGTATCGCGATTTCCATACACATGTGCAATTCCAAAGGGCCTTAACCTCGTGCACACTTTCCATATCTAACAGTCATGAGGGCTCACCTTCCCTCCTGAACAGATCCTAAAGATCCTACACTTCCGGTGTGGAGTTCTCTCTCCTTGTGGACTTATACCACACTGGTTGTGGTTTCATAACACCGCTATACCTCCTGAGCTTTAAAAACTCGTCAAGTAACTCCTTGACACTTTGGAGCAAACCAGGGTCTGAAATTGGCCTTCTAGACCAAATTTCCCCTCTCATTCTCGGTCCAAAGACCGCTCCACTGGCCCATCTAGGCTTAGTGTTGAAACCTTGGCTCTGATACCAAACTGTAGCGCACCCTTTCAGCTACTAACCACTTTGTACATAACTCATACAGATGTTATACAAAGTACATGCATTTAAACAAATAAACACATTCAAGTTAAGAGTAAACATATTATCTCCTGCTATAATTAACAATTCATAGCGTTTCATAATAATTCCTATACACAACGGAGATCATGATAACATAAGCAGTAGAGTCATGCAGAAATATGATTAAAACATAAACAGATACTTATCTTATAACAGTGGTAGAATCCACCAACCAAGTGCAGGCCTTCCACGAACCTCCCAGCCTTAGACCGCACTACTCATCAGCTCAGCAATGGGTCACCCCTGAGCTAGGACTAAGCTCCACCCCTAGGCAAGGAATCCTAGGCTAGGCTGAGGTTACAGGGGAAACAACACATAAAATATGGAAGGATTCTTCCCAGTATGCCATCTTACGCCCACTATTATCAGACTCTCATTCCCCACATGCTTGTTCTACCCAGGAGTATACACCTTCACAAGCACAGTCCATCGGTGCTAACCTCCCTCTATGGGTCTCAGAAACAGGACGGATTAGGAAGTCTCAGAGCCTGAAGCTGGTGCCGGACACTCTCTGGAAGAAACCTCTTCTAACAACATCCACCTCCCTCACCTAGAGAGAGATCACACACATGCTCAATTACCACCTGCACTAGATAGCAAATCATGCGCAGTCCCTCTCTGCATGACCACTACAGTCAACCGGGAGTACAGACTCAGACTTCTCAAACAAGCTCAGCAATGGTGGCAAGGTCTCACAGTGTTGATTTTCAGAATTGCATGAGAAGCAATTTCCGCAGGGAATTACACAGACTCTCTGGTGCAGAACGGGAGGATGAAGCAGGCTTTTCAGAAAATGAACACAGGATTTTTCCCCATTTCAGAATTTCATGAGGGTCTCTTGCAGAGGTTACATGGTTCACGCTCAGGATAGTTCAGGTTCGAATGAAGGAGGAGGAACCCCCAACACAGCTCGTCTCAGCCTTTTATTGCATGCGTCGGGGTTGACACTTGTCACCCATGCGACTACATGTATTCCTTCAGCATGCGTTCCTCCCATCATTTGGAAAATCACCTGTCCTTCCAAAAGGACTTAGGTTAAAACATATAATTCACATATCTTTTGGAATAATATTAAAATATTATTCCCAGGCTTAAGCCCCCTAGGCTTAGCCCCTAGGCTCAACACTTAGCCCGTTTTTCCCACCTTCATCCCCTAATTCCTTGCCCACTATTCGCGTTCAAATGGTCACCAGGTGAGCAAAAAGAGAGCGCTTGCATACCCTGTTGGGTCTGGCAGGGCAGAACAGCTGTGGAGCAAAAGGGTTAAAGAAAATAAAACTAACTACAATCTAACTATCAACTGAAAACAAATAACACTACGAAAATAAACAAAGAACATCAAACACAAGACACAGGGGTCACCAATGGTTTCAGGCTGGTGTATTAATGAAACCGGAGCATGCTGAAGGAAGAGACCAGAGGTTCCTTCTCCCCCCAACGGAAGGCTCTTTGGGGCCCTCACACAATTTGCTTTCCTTACAAATGAGATGAACTGCACATAGCAGTGAAAGAACTCTCGGTGATGCAGCTGATGGGTTGTTGTTAAAGGATGATCCCTTAACCATCTGAACAGCATAACAGTGCTTAGAATTCCTTGCCAAAACAGTGTACCCTCATGGCCTTTTATAGCAGCTTCACGGGCAGTCACGTAACCTTCTCCAAGTGTGAATAGGGGCGCATTAGGGTTTATTTAGGTCATTAATCCACCGATTTTGCAGAGCCGGCTCTGATTTGAGAGTCAAATCATCTTGGGGGGCAGTCTGTAGGCGTTCGGGAGGCCGACCTATGCAATTAATGCGTCGTATTAGCAGATGCGTAGGTTTTTGTGTTGACAGTCGTGCGTCGAGCGCGCATGCGCTAGTAACACATTTTTGTCCCGCGCATGTGCGCGCGCATCAAGCTGTTGTAAAGCGCCCTTCAATTTTTGGTTACTTTGTATATTTTTTTGCCCTTCTGGAGTGCTGTGAAATTAATTCAGTGCCATGAGTGACTTCATGGCTGTTTTGATGATGTGGAGTTCTTGTCGCCATGTGTAGACGAAATTTCAGTGATAACAGATGCCCCCTAATGGATGAGGTTAGGAGCATACGTATAGCCGAAATCCATCAATGTTTCTTCTACTGAGAATGTGGTTGTAAGGGAAAGAAAGAGTGGGACCGTTCGGAGTGATCCGTTGGAGAGAGAAGGAACCGGTATCTCGACCTTCTGAGAGATGTGCAGAGAAAAAATATACAATTGTGTACAAACGAGGCGGGCATGCCCCATGCTCGTGTGATGTAACTCTAAAAAAAGATGACGGAAGTGTTGGTGTAGACAACTGCAGCGCCCTCGGGGGCGGTAATGATAAAGGCAGAAGACAATTTTGCAAAGGAACATACTTTGAATAATAGGCAATGATCGCTATAATAAGCAGCGACGATGATGTGGACATTGATGGCCCTACCACGTTCAGAGGTCTTCGGAAAATGACAAAAATAACTGCAACAGTCACATAGTAAGACCCACCATAACATGAGAGAGTGTTGGCGTCAAATGTTATGGGGGCCAACGACAGCAGGGAGAAATGGTGTTTCACCCTGTGCCGTCCGAGATCTCTCATTAAAATAGAGAATGAGAATCAAGATACTGTCGCCCTTCTGGAAAAGTGTGTTGATGTTGACAAAAGGAGGACACGACTCCCAGAAGCAAAAAGGTGCTCCGTGGAATCTACTGAGGTGAGGAAGTGGCAGAGGTACATGGACGAAATCAAGAAGTGGGATGACTCAAGACTACTCTTGGTTGGAGGAGATATAAGAGAAACAGTGGCCACAACCGTGTAACAAGGTCGAGTGTCAGGGGGACGACAAGATTGGTGTTAAGTTGTGCCAGAGGCGGGACAAGGTGAACAAATTCAGAGGGAAGAGGTAACTAACCTGTGGGGTACTCTGAAGATATGGACGATGTCGGCAAGGGTAAATGATAAGTACTGCTCCAATCCAAGGGTGACATGGGTTGCATGTGGCCAAAATAAAGCAAGTCGCCAACGGTGACGACGAGGAAGGTAATGACTAAAGGTAAAGGTGTTTGTACAATAAATAATAAATAATAAATAATTTTGGGGAGA
>CBVK0101707406.1:0-14939 GCA_900067695.1 Picea abies | reverse complement strand
CTCTTCCGATCTCACGTATTTTGCAAGCCACTAGGATATACTCACCTTCTTGTTGTATCTTGTAGCAAGGATTTACAAAATCTGTAGGTTACCAAAGGCTTGGATGAGTGGATTTCAGATCTGGGAATTCATTTTTTCAGCTATCTAAAGCTTCTTACATTTTCTGTTTTCATTTCCAGCTATATATCTATCAATTTTTAGCATTATTCTCATCTAAAATTGCAATCTAATCTCTCTTTTTAAGTTCAGATTTTTTATAAAATAATTTCTGTATGTTGTACTATCATAAAACAACTTGTTTCAAGTCATTTTTAATAATTTCCAGCAAGGATAGCTTGTCATTTTTTTTGCAGGTTTTTGCAGGTTTAAGGAGAATTTTTGCATATTTTTGGCCCCAAAAGACTCAAGGAAGCATCAAAGGGTTGTGGTGCTAAACCCTCTTCTCTACTTCACCTTCTAAGCATTGTAAGTAGCCCAAGAGAGTCTCTTGGGTTTGCATTATTTATCTCTTTTTCCAAATCTAAAATTTGTAAATTAGTTTTTGTGTTTCGCCCACACCTTGCATAGTGATTGGCTTTGCCATCCATGCAATATCATGAAGGCTAGCTTAAAGTTTAATTTTCTGTTTTGCTTTTACTTATCCACCTTGGCCAAAACTGGTAGGCTTGTCCTTCATCTTGTGCCATAGTTGTGAGGTTGTTATTTTAATTTCAAGTCATTTAATTTATTTAAATTCGCCCACACCTTGCATAGTGCTTGGCTTTGCCATCCATGCAATATCGTGAAGGCTAGTTTAAGTTTTAACTTGTTTGTAAAGTAATTAAATTGGTGTCCTGCCTTCTGCCCCGTATTCCCTCCTCTTGCCACTTTGTGGATCTTGTGTAACTAAAAAAGACATTGAGTGGCTAGATTAATTAGGCACCCAATTTATTATTGCTTCTACCACCAAAAAGGGTGACTTGGGAGGCTAGAAGGGGTTGAAGCTGGGGACGGTTTCACGGCACTACATGTCCTCCTTGTTGAGCGCTCAAACATTTTGGATTTGACCTGTGGAGCTAGGGAAGAACCTTGTTTGTTCTTCTTATTGAGCATTCAACACTTCCTTTTGGATGAAGGGATAAGAATTAGGGGTAGTCACATAGTGTAGGCTTGGATCTTTAACACTTAATCTCCCCCCTAATTCAAGAGAGACCTAAAACTTGCTAAAATCAACCTACACACTCTTTCACAACATTTGCTTTCCAAGTTCGCAATTTACTTTTCATTGTTCAAGCAAGTTACTTTTTCAAGCAATTTACTTTTCAACAAATTCCTTTCATGAGAACACTTGTTTCAAAGCATTCTTTATTTATTTGAACATAATTGATCTAAATGTAAAGTTAGTTCTCATACTTATTTCATAACATTGTTTCATTCTTGTGTAATTGTATTTTTGTTGTATATCTCATTAAATCAATTTTGGCTAATCTTTAGGCATGGGTCTAATTGTTGATTTACAAATAAAGGGTTTGCTTGTCATTAAATGAACTACACATTTGCATTTGCTGTCTGTCATTGGGTTGGGTTTTCTTAATCAAACAACTCAATTAACTCCTAGAACCTTAACAATAATAATTGACATAGTTTAATAGGGTCTATCACCTTGGCTTCCCTTGGAGTGAGCCTACACAGAAGGAATCTAGATTGAGGTGACAATGGGTCTGGATTCAAGTTTGTGCCTTCAAGGACACACCAAGTGGGTTGGAGACTTCTCCACGTTTGCAGGTGTGTATAAGGATGACAACAGGGAGGAACAAGACAGTGGATCCACTACCTCAGAGGAGAATCCATCACATGCGGAGGAACAACCTCCATGGAGATCACCGACATTGGTAGGGGCCCAACCACCGATAGTGCGACAACCTCGTGAGAAGGCTAATAGACGGGTACCAGGAAAGGGAGGAGTCATAGCGACCCTTTTTGGTATTCCCAGGTATGACACCTTTCGGATCAGAGGGACTATTCAGGGACAGTGGGCAATTTCCCTGATAGATGGTGGGGCCACCCACAACTTCATTGATGCTTCATTGGTATCGAGGCGAGCACGTTAGACAGAGGAGTTGCAGTAGCAGATGGACACACTGTGGAGTGTATAGGCAAAGTCTTGGACTTGGAGGTAAAGCTAGGTAACTACACCATGAGAGACACATTTTATGTAGTTGACCTATCTGACACATATGTGGTGTTGGGAGTCCAGTGGTTGATCACCTTGGGCAAGATTTTGACCAACTACCAAACCCCTGAGATGGGGTTCAAAGACAGTGAGGGGAAGATGATTGTACTAAGGGGCATCTCAACAGGGGCACCTAGGACGTTTCAACCAATAGGATGGAGAGGATCTTCAGGCATGGGGAAGCAACATATGCACTAGAGTGCTTAATCACTACTCGGAGGGATTCAGATGGCCGACAATAGTATTAGACATAGATCGGGACCTTGTTGAGTCGACATCAACAAGTTTTTTGTCAGATTCCGCCAGGGATACCACCAGACAGGGGGTTTGAGCACACCATTGAGTTGGAGAAGGGTGCTAAGCCTGTGATTACAACGCCCTATTGTCATCCTAGGAGGTTCAAGGATGAGATAGAGAAAACAATCAAGGCTCTGCTAGCGATGGGACACATCAGACCCAACAGTAGCCCATTCGCTTCTTCAGTTGTCTTAGTCCCGAAGAAGGATGGTCCCATGAGGATGTGTATAGACTACTGTGCTTTGAACAAGAAAACCATCAAAACCAGTATCCTATCGCACACATTGATGAGTTGATGGATGAACTGCATGGGACAGTTTTCTTCTCTAAGATTGATCTACGCTCTGGATATCATTAGATCAATATTTGAGAGTAGGATATAGAGAAGAGGCCATTCCGATGCCACCATGGACATTTTGATTTTCTGGTTATGCCATTTGGGCTAACCAATGCACCAACCACATTTCAGTCGTGCATGAACCATATATTCTGAGATCAGTTGAGGAAGTCAGTATTGGTATTCTTCGATGACATCTTGGTATACAACAAGACATGGCAGGAACACACGAGGCACTTGGATGAGGTACTCAACATCATGGGGTCAAAATCAATATAATCCAAGGAGTCAAAGTGTGAGTTTGGCATGACAGAGCTACTATACTTGGGTCACATTATCAGTGCATAGGAGGTATAGGTGCACTAGGAGAAGATCAGGGCCATTTTGGGTTGGCCAACGCCCAAGAACGTGACAGAGTTGAGTTTCTTTGGGCTATGCAGCTATTACAGGAGGTTTGTGAGAGGTTTTTCATAGTTGGGGGCACCACTCACCGATCTCACCAGACAGGGGGCCTTCATCTGGACCGATGAGTCACATAAGGCATTTGATCACATGAAGGAAGTCATGGGCACATGCCCATTACTAGCATTGCCGGACTTCACACTGCCGTTTATATTGGAGTGTGATGCATCAGGAGAGGGGATCGTAGCAGTGTTGATACAGGGAGGACACCCCATTGTGTTTGAGAGCAGGAAGCTCAGTCAGCCCGAGAGGCTGTACTCGATCTATGACAAGTAAATGCTTGCAATCATGCATGCCTTGACCAAATTCAGACAATACTTGGTGCGCAACAAATTTGTGGTCAAGACAGACCATAACGGCTTGAAGAATTTCCTTGAGCAGAAGGATCTCAGTGAGCGTCAACAAAAGTGGGTGACAAAGGTCCAGGCCTTTGATTTTGACATAGAGTATGTCAAGGGTAAGAAGAACATTGTGGCGGATGCACTGTCTAGGAGACCAGCAGCTTGTTCTCTGATGGAGATTTCAGTAGATTGGAAATCCCACTTGTTAGTGGAATATTCCAAGAACAAGTTCGCTTGTGAGATTTCGATGGAAAGGTACTCAACAACAGGTACATAGTCATTGACGACGTCATCTTTTACAAAGACTGAGTCTACCTAGTGCCAGGATCGGGTCTCAGGAACAAGATTTTGGCCGTAGTACATGACTCCCCAATAGCAGGCCATCGGGGGTTTTTTCAAAACCTACAGGTAGCTTAGAGAGAGATTCTCTTGGAAGGGTCTCAAACAGGTTGTGATGAGACATATCAGTGAGTGTGTGACTTGTCAACAGAACAAGTCAGAGCAGACTCTTCCAACAGGGTTACTTTAGCCACTTCCCATTCCAGAGCAGAAATGGGAAAGCATCTCCATGGAACTCATTACAAGCCTACCCAAGGTTCAGGGTAAGGATTATATCTATGTGGTGGTCGACAGATTGACCAAGTTTGCACATTTCTATGCCATTTCAACAGATTACAATGCAGTACAGGTGGCCGAGCTATTCTTCAGAGAGGTTTTTAGACTTCATGGGTTGCCACAGAACATCGTCAGTCACAGGGACAGTTGGTTTATCGACACGTTCTGGAGGGATTTATTTTGATTGGTGGGGACAGAGTTGATACCCAACACCAGTTACCACCCTCAGACTGATGGGCATAGAGAGATAATCAACAAGTGGGTTGAGGGTTACTGGAGGAACTATGTGAGCGGACAACAAAGAGAGTGGGTGAGGTGGCTACATCTAGGAGAGCACTATTACAACACCACCTTCCACATGTCCATCGGCATGACCCTCTTCTGAGCATTATATGGGTATGATGCTCCCACTTTGATTGACTTGGTTTTCAGAGATAGCTGGGCTCCCAAAGACAAAGATTGGATCATAGAGAGTCATGAGATTCTCAAAGTACACAAAGAGAATCCGCAAACAAAACAGAATCGAAAGAAGGTGAGTGCAGACAGACACAAGACAGAGCGTAGCTTCGAGGTTGGGGATCTGGTATTCCTGAGGCTACAACCTTACATACAGTCATCTATAAAGAAGAGTGGGGTGGAAAAGCGCAAGCCCATGTTCTATGGGCCCTACCAGATCATACGTAGGGTAGGCGAAGTTGCCTACGCGTTAGAGCTTCTAGATGGGAGCCAGATTCACAATGTGTTCCACGTTTCTTATCTCAAGAAAACCGTGGGACAATTCATCAGTACTTCAGAGGAGCTTCCAACTTTGGATGAGGAGGGGCAGCTGGAGTTGGTTCCGGAGGAGGTACTGGAGTTCCAAGAGCGGAGATCAGTGTTGTATATCTCTCCGACATATCGTCGATATTCCGATAAATTCCGAGTTAAACACCTGTTCGATATATTCGAAATATTCCGAGATATTCCAAGTTAGACCCCTGTCTTGCAACATTTTCCAAGATATTCCGATATTTTCCGTCGATGTCACCGAGAAGTTACATTCCAGACCCTCGCCGATACTTTGCCTGAGATGAGATATACAGCATTGGCGGAGATTGGGGAGCAGGGTCATGAGGAAGTGTTTGATCAGATGGAGAGGGCTTCCAGTGGAGGATGCTACTTGGGAGAGTGAGCAGGTTTTGGAGCACCCTGGGTTGGCGTTGCTCGAGGACAAGCAATCTCGGGAAGGGAGGACTGTAATGCCCCTTTTTGAGTAGGAGCTATAGAGAGGAGGGCTTAGTAGTCTAAACATCCCCGTTAGACTATAGCCAGGGAGATACAATGGAAAACATGGTAAATTGATGTTACTTCACTAGAGAATGTTATAATTTGAAAGTGACATTAAGTGAAAAGTGGGTAAAAGCGCTTTTAAGTGATTTTGAGCTAAAATTAGAAGGGCACATAAGTGAGGGAGCTAAGAATAGAGGTCAAGAACGAATTAGGGTTTTGGAGGAGTATATAAGGAGGAAAAATGACCCAATTCTTCATTATGCAGTTTATGATTTGACATTTTGAGCTCTGAAGAGAAAACACAGGTTCAGGTGAATCAGTGAGATTGTGGATTCCAGGAGGAAGACACCAGTGGGTTGATTTCGGTGTTGAGAGACACACCCTAGTCATTGGAAAGATCATTCAGGTCTTTCATCGGGTTGTAGCGATAGATTTGTAGTTTTATACAGCTAGGGCGCACTTCTTCAGGGAGAGGGCGCGAGAGCTGGGAGACTCAAAGGATTAGCTTGTCCCGATCCGGGAGAATTTGCAGATTTCCTTTCGACCCAATTGAGAGGAAGGCATGGCGCATCTTTTGAGCTCGCTCTTGTCAGTTTCTGATGGAGGATCCTCTTGGGCGCATTAGTTATCCAATGAGTGTGCAACACTTGGGGAGGATACATTCAGGGTTCCAGAGAGATCACTGGACCAGATCCAGGGAAACCCTTCCGACCTATTACAGAGGATACCGGGGCGCTCAGTTTGAGACACATACAACCAGATTCCGCCTGTGGAATCACTAGGGCGCACCAGTTGGCCAGAGGAGGGCTGATTTTCAGTCCGACAAACACTAAGAGGGTGTTGGAGGTCAGGGCGCACTATTTGGGACAAATTTGAGGCAGATCCGAGGAATTTAGCCACTAGGGTGAACATTCCAGTCTTGTAGCAGTTGCCGTGTGAGTTGCCGTAGCATGCAACATTTCATATCACTCATCCATTGATCCAACATCATTCTTTTGGTTCCGGGTATCATTACTTTAGTTTCATTATTGTATTCCGTCTAAGATCCATCTAGCTCTGATCTAGCCGAGAGATTCATTTTATTTCCTTGTATGCGATATTGTATTCAGTCTTATTTCATAATACATAGATTGCAGATGTTCTGTATGTTCTGTGTTCTTTATCTATTGGATGCTTGATTATATATTGTTAAACAACTGTTCCATCTGAAACCACATGCAAAATCACCACGCATGTTAATACTGAACTACTAAACGCATCCAAAACCCAAAGTGTATCAGTTCTGGCCAAGGTTACATGAACCGCATTGACAGAAGAATCCGGTGCGGGTGTGGTGCTCGTCCAAAAATTAGGAATCGGGGAATCAGAACCCTAACCCTAATTTATATATATATATATATATATATATTTATGTTTTTTTATTTTTTATTTTTTACCTAAATCACTAGCTAAGAATCTGATAAGAATTTGAGATTCCGATTCGAGAAGAATCTGGTGCGGGTACGGTGGGGCTCTAAGGTGAATCCGGTATCTATGGTTTCGACAACAAATTTATCGGTAGTTGAGGCATATATTCCGATCTGCGGAATTAGGGATATCACAGACTAGTAGTGTCCACTTGCACATGAAAGCCCGCTCTATCACCACAATTTGGATCCATCGTCAGCGTATCCACCACACCAACTAGCTTCTGGGAAGCACATGGGTCTTGCTCCATGCGGTACAAGTCAGGTATTGTGGCAGGTAATCACCTTAATATTAGAGGCATTTGAACATGTGTATTTAAGCTGCTTTTGATTATAGAACGCTTGCTTGGACATTATGCTTTTGACCCTGTTTCACCTTGGTGAGTGTCATTGATTTCCTAGTAAGTGGCTAACTTTTGGGGAAGGGGTGCAATTGGGGGTCCCTTGAGATTCCTGACCATACTTATCACTTTCCGCTCATTGCATTCCCATCACATTGCCCTCTGCTAGGTCCTTTGACTTTAGTGACCCAAGAAGGTCATGTACCTCATTTCATGGGAAGAAGGGGCTGAAGGCCCAGGGGGATGATTGCTGGCAAAAGATAAGAGCCTGAAATATAAGCCTTCTAGATGCTGGCCTAGACAGGTTTTGAGAACGATGAACAACTTCTCATAAAAGAATTGAAGACCTGCAAAATATAAAACACACAAATATCCCGCTTGAATATAAGACTAACACAAGTGCGTTATAACGCTTTACATGGTTAACCCTATGGCACTTTGTGGACCTCTTCTTTCAAGTGACACTGTGTTATTGCCCCCCAAGCTAATCGATTCACTATTGGGAGTGCACATGTGTTTGGATCATTAATAAATTAATAAATGGCAATAAATGGGTTTGGAAAAAGGTTGCATTGAGGAAGAGGGTGCAACACACCCTTTACAAAGGCACCCATAAATGAGATAATATGAGCCCTTGTATGTCATGAAATTCATTGACCTATGAATTCTACCCCCCTATCCACCTCATCATCCACTACATGACCTTGAAGGGGCATCCCTGGGAGCATCCCCTACTTGAAGGTTTTGGTCTACCCAATAGGACTTTTATGACACCCCTCCCATACCTATATGTGGTCAATTGTATAGGGTGTTAGAGCATTTGTTTAATTTGATGAGGTAGTTTTGATGCACATGTTTAAACTTTAGGTGCCTTGTTTATTAGATGTGGTTTTCACTTGCCATGATATTTTGACTTGAGATCCTTAGAGGGCCGCCTATTTGTTTTGCAGGACTTTGTTGGTGGACAATTTTGGAGGTGTTATCCCTGATTTCTAGGGATAACTAGGAGATCATGTCTCGAGGCCCATAGGTCTTAGACATGGAGTATCGAGAGCAGGATTGACCTGAGCATGGCCTTGGAGGGCCCATCCTTCTTCTTCTTCGCCAGATTTGTCCTGTCGGCAGCAGCAACATCCATCACCATCGGCTTGGACTTGCATCAGAGAAGACTCTTGCTCCATGAGGTAATTGGTCCAGGTATCATGGTATGTGTCATGTTTGATCATTATAACTTTCTTATATATGCATCAGGTTCCTTACATTTCTGACAACTGCTTGGATCTTACACTAACCCACTTGACCATTGTTGGGGGGATTAACGGGGTGCCCTAGCAAGCTGGTATCCATGGGTTTTGGTTAGCCACTAGGGGGGATTTGAAGAGCCATCATTCGCTCCTGTCATACAATCATTTTACATCTTATCTCCCATGCATCCATCCCATTCCCCTAGTCTGGGCATTAGGATGACCTATTTGAGGGGTTACACTTTGTCCTGTGGGAAGAAGGGGCTAAAGGCCCATGGGGTAAAAGCAGCTAGTAAAAGATAAAAGCCATAGGGAATAAAACCTAGAGATGCCTCGCCCAGGGATCCCCGAGAAGGCAATAAAATGCCTCTTGATAAGAAACAAAAGGGACCCAAAGAAAATACACGAAACAAGACCTAACCAAGAGGATGGGAGGTCTCATCACGAGCCGGCCCATTATGTTCATAGGTATCTAGCGGTATGACATTGACATTATCTGGTTACCACGCCAGGGCAATGACCTTTGGTTGCATGGCCAAGGGAAGGCGGTCTCATCATGAGCCAGCCTTATCATTTCTGCGAAAATACTAGTGGGTAACACTGTCAGCTCTGGTCACCATGCCAAGGCAGTGTCCTCTGGTCAGACCTTGAAGTAAAAAGGAAAGAAAAGGTAATAAATAAGGAAAGAATAAAGGCAATAAGGGGCTTGGAAAAAACTGCATCAATGACAGGTACAGCTCGCCTCCTACAAAGGCCCCCACGGACAATACCTTCCCCTGGTCTTTACTATGATTGGACGTCCTTAAACCATATCATTTCATATTACATGGCTTGAATAATCTTCTCCGGAAACTCTCTTCTTCTTATGGATGCTGGCCCAGTAGGTTATTCTGTCTCTTTCTTCAACTTTGTATAGTAGGTCAGTGTAAAGTCTTTGAGCTATTAGATGATATGCTAGGGGTTTTCTGCATGTATTTGATAAATTTAATGATGAGATATGATTTACATCGCTATGATCCCAAGGACTAATGAGCCCATGGAGGGCGAAGTTTTTGATGTGCAGGACCATGCCCGACGGATAGGTACCAGTGGACCGATACACATGGGGAGATGATTAGCTTGGACCTCCATGGGGCTGAAGAGCCCATCAGATGGTTACTGGGATGGTAGAGACAAGACAACGTTATGACGAGCCTTTGCACATGAAGAAAGAAGGACGTTCCACCCAGGACACTTTGGCTGAGCCCGGCCTAGGGTGGATCACCCACTTCAGATGGAATGTTTGCCCCTTGATGGACAGGACGTCACCTAGGAGAGTTGGACGTTATCCTGAGCGTGTGGCAGCGTGATGAGGTTATTGGCACGTGTGGCAGCTTGGAGGAGCCCTAGAAGGGTTAATGTCTGACTTTTGGATGCTGGATATGCCCAAAAAGGGCCAACGTCTCCCTCAGAAGGGCTTGACGTCCCACCTTTTGCTCAGTTTATGTCATTTATCTAGTAGTTAATGTAAAAACAGTGTAAATTTTGTAGTCAGCCTTGTCGACTGTTTTAATGACCTATTTTGTAATTGAAAGGTCATGGATTGGTATATATTGAGGATGTTTTTCCCTCATTTTAACATAACACAACTCACTCTCTTGTGAGATACTATCTTTTGCGCCCTAGCTTGGTGTTTTTGGTCTTTTAAGTGAGGCGCAACTCTTCTTGGAGGATTTCTCTTGGCATATATGGTGTTTCTCTCAAGGAAGGTTTACAACTTTACAACTAGGGTTTGATTATGTCTTCTTCATGACATGTAAGTGAATTTTTCATGCAAAACTTCTTAAGTGAATGGTTGTAGGCTTAATTTCTTACACTTTGCTATTATATTGCTGAATCTTGAAACCCTAGGTAGCAAGCACACAAGTAGGTCATTGCTATATGTCCCCTTGTTGGAGAAATAGTTTTAGCCATTGAAAAAGGAAGATAAAGCCTAGCCGTTGCTACACTTTTCTCTCATTTTCTAAGCTAGCATTGAAGTTATAGATTGAAAAGAGGAGACGTCCTAGGCCTAGTTGAATCTACACCTAGGGTTTTCACCTTCTAGGGTTTGAAAGGCTTGCCCCTGCAACACTTTCTCCCTTAAATCTGTACTTTGAAGCTAGCCGTTTTGCCAAGTGTATTTAGAGAAAGAGGAAGGAGCACAAGGCCTTGCTTAAGCAACATCGGAGTAAGCCTCCTTCCATTAGGGTTTTGATTCTAAGGCCCTGCCATTGCAGCACCTTGGAACCCTACCTTCCAGTCTCTAAGTTTGAATCCTCTCGAGACTTCTTGCCCTTGCTTTTGACTCCATTTACCCTAAGGCATTGGTAATATCTCCAACGTTGAGCTTGAAGTGCATAAAAATCATCTTTCAAACTTTAAATCTTTGAAACCCTAACTAACCCTAATGCTGCTAACCTAGGCTGACGTCATACTTGATGCAACAATCTTTTTGACTAATAAATGAGCAATTAAATGATGACGTCTAGCATTTATTAAACAAGTTGTTGATTGGATATACTATAGGCTTAGTCATTTGGTAGATATTGATGAATTGGTGATCTTGCATAGGCTATTTAGCAAAACGTTGACTTCATCTTATCTATTGCATTGCTTATTAAATGAAATCAGATAGTTAAGAAGTACTAACCCTTTGAGTTATAGCCTGCAAATATACATTTTGTGTTGTCTTGTTCTGGGCAGGCGTTTTCAACAGGGACTTCACTTCTTTCTTGGCTAATTAGCCGGGCTATCTGATACTGGTGGTAACCTGCGAGGAGGGAAATCTTAACACTTGACCTTGTATCCATTGCCTCTTCAAACCCCAGGTTACCGGGGACGTCTCCCCTGGGCTAACCTCCCTAAACAGAAAGAACCTCCCCATCAAGGTGACATTAGGTGGGGAAGGTTCCTGTTACGCCAGTTTGTCCACTATCCTATAGCCTGAGACCTAAAATACAAACTGCGCGATAACAGGAGGAACAAGCCTAGCTTGGGCTTCCATGGGGCTTGAAGCCCACAGGTTGGATGCCAAGAGCCCACATGTTGGATCACAATGACTCTCCTTTGGTGGCCTAGAAGACATCATGGATGACCTTAGCTAGCTCCTATTGCCCAAACGACTTGCTTAGGAGAGGCAAAACATCACTTTTGGAGGCTTGACGTCACCTAGGGCTAGGGTTTGGTGGTGATGGATATGTTGCTCATTGACACATGGCACGTTTTGAAGGAAGGAGGCTTTGGACCATGAAGAAGAGGCTTGGATGATTGACATGTGGCTTTTGGAGGCCTAGCCATGCATCCCCAACTCCAACGACTTGCTCCAAGTGTCAAGACTCAAAACGTCTCCCTAAAGGGGTGACGTCATCTTACTTCATGAATTCTAATGTGCAAAAAGTGTAAATTAAATATTATTATTTGGTTTAAGGTATAAGATAATGGTTGTTGACCCCTTATCTTAAGATTTACCCTAATTAAGTGGACAAACTATGTTTTAGACATTTTTGTATAAATAGAGATCATGTGAATCTCATTTCATAACATAACTCTCCCATTGTGAGAAGTATTTGGCTGAAATTTGCACCCTCCTTGGGCAACCTCTTCTCACTTGTGCTTTTGTCTTGGTTTCTTTATGCTATTGGTGGAAGAAGTAGTGCGCTACCCTTCTTGGAGTTTTTCTTTGGCATTTGTGGTGGATTTATCTTGTTAAGATGAGGTCTATCTTGTCATTTCTTGAACTAGGTAAGGATTTATCTTGTTGATGCTTCATTGCTTAGTCACAAGTTTGATTTGCTAGATTTCTTGGGGAGTATAAGGATTCACAACCCCACCATTATCTATCATTTTTGTTTAGAAGTTATTTGTTGCACAAGGTTTTACGAGGAGAAGTAAAAGGGTTTACACCCTCCTAGCATCTCCTAGCTTAGCATTTGCTTGCCTTGGGGAGTAAGAGGGTTCACACCCCCAAGGAGATAGCATTGTTTAGCTCTTTATTTACTTGACTCCATAACCCAATAGCTAAAGGCACTAGTATAATTGCATTGGAGAAATAAAATCTTGCATTGGTTAACGTAAATTTTTCGTGATTTGGAGGTTGTCTAAGTTGGAATCAATTCTTTGCTCTATATGCTTGATTGAGCCACTAGGGCGTTGTCGTTGCTCAAGTACTTCTTGCTGCTGTTATAAAACTTCATCTATGGCCATTAGGGCTGCAGAAACCCTAACACTTTTTCATTTATAACTTGCTTTTCAACCGTCAGAATTTGCCAAGAGTTTGCCACATATATCTACTTGGTCTAGCGCAACTTTTGGGTGGATCCTTTGTGAGTTTTGGTGGTTGGATTTACTGCTGTAACAACTAGTTTGCTACAGCCATAAGGCTGCAAAATATCTCTGCAAACACTTTTTATTACAGCCTTGTTTCATTGCTAAAGTCTTGTCCTTTCATTCTTGAGTATCACTAGTGTTTATCTAACTTATATCTTGCATCATTGATTGGACTTTTAGCAATTATTTAGCAGCTTTACTACTTATTCTCTTGCTGATATACATTGTTATTTACTGCTTCATTAGGGACAACAAGCTTAACTTGCTTGTCCACCTAACATTATACATATATGCTCAGCTTGTTCTTGTGTTTCTGGCAGGTACAACATTCTTTGCAGTTGTTCTTATCTCTTGGCAACCATTGGCTACCATCTAGACTCTTTTCCAAGCCTTTCCACATCTTCTATCTTGACCTATAGGTGGACTTTCCTTCATCTCTTCACTTTCCATCTCATTCCCCCTAGGGTCACCGGGACTCCCCTCTTGAGGTGATTCTATCTCTAAACTGACAAGAATACCTGCCTACGGTGACAGTGGATAGGTGTTCTCAAAGTTGTCGCCATTTGGTGGTTGGGTCAGGCTTTGTCCAACCTATAACTTGTGCAATAACACACTTGAAAATTGTGCTCCTTAAGGCCGTGATACAAAAACTTGCCCGATAAACACCATAAGAGTCGAAAATCGAGCAAGATTCATTAGTCAAGTATGATGGGAGGTCAACTATTAACCTTGGAAAGTTAGAACTTAGATGTGTTGAACACTTTGGTGTTCTGAAAAGCACAAAAGCACTTGGTGATGGAGTTGGCAAATTTAGATTAGATGGTTTGTTTTGTAAGTTGATAGTGTGTCACAATTGGATTCTTATAAATAGAGAGACTTATAGTGAAGTCGAGGACGAAGGAGGTAACAATAATGAAGTGAAGGCAAAGAGGTTGCAGAAGATGGAGTAGAGCATGGGAATGGTGGAAAGGATCCATCAATGCGACTCATGTAAGGAACACTTACCTTACGTTTATAAAATATAAAGAAGTATAATTGTTGATAAATTCCATCCTCAATATGGTGTGGTTCTAAGAGTCAAGCCTAAATATGCCAAGTATGCCATTGCTGACCTTAGGGGAGATCTTTTGCAAGTGTGCCAAGTATGATGACTTGGTGAGTATGCAAAGTATGAAGTGCACAATTTTATTGTTATTTTGTATTATGTGCTAACATGTGCTTATTTACACACCACCCATATAATAAGGGGAATAGTAAACTGTTAAATTACAAGTTGTAACTGATTGCATGGAAGATTAGTGTTCATTAAAAGAGGCAGCATGGCACTCAAACATAATTATCCTTCTACTCAAGGGAGTTCTCCTCCCATGTTCAATTATCCAAATTTGAAAAGACAATACTATTTATTTCAGCAAGTTGTGGCATTCATTGGTGTCATAGAAATTTTGTTTGTGAGTTCATCTCATCTTGCTCCATCTTTGCTCTTATCATTTGGCATCAGAGCCTCACAATTAGAGGCCAAATCAGCAAGTCTTTTGAGACCATTGTTCGCTATTGAGAAACACATTTTCAACTTCTTTCCCTCCTTGTATAGTGGCATGCACTACAATCAACGTTGCGGGGATTTTTATTACTGTAGTGACTCCCATATTCCTTTGCTTGGTTAACTCAATAGTGAAACACGTTCTTTGCAACAACATATTTGCTATCTGTGGTGCCATACACTCCAGGGTAAAGCAACTAACTTGACAAATTTCTTGACAAGATCTTGTTTCAAATTTCAATTTGAGAAAAAACCTTGATTTTTAATCAATTGTCTTGGGTTAGATAGGATTCTCAACAGATTTGGGATGTGTAAAGAATATTATGTTGAAATAATGTAACTGCGAAGAGCATTCTTATTATTATTTTATTATTGGATTAAATCCCCATTGCAGATTAATCATGTCATTATTATTATTATTGTTATTGGATTAATCCTCATTGAAGATTAATCATGTCGGTAATT
>CBVK0101707405.1:0-14558 GCA_900067695.1 Picea abies | reverse complement strand
TACAAAGTGCAGAATAAGAAGTCGGCCCCAGCAGTTATAATGGAAGACCCAGAATTAATTAAAGGTGGGTTTACCCACCCAGAGTGAGAGGTCGGCCCTGCCAGATTGTGACCTTTCACACGTGCCAGTTTAATATAAATAAGAGGCTAGCGCCTCACTTCTAATACACAAACTCACTTGCTCATTTCTCTTATGAGGCAAGCTGCAATTACCAGTTGGAGAGAGGAGAAGAAGAGTGGCGCATCTCTTGGGGAGGACTATCTGTATTGGTTTGAGTTATCTCTTGAACATTGTATAAGCTATTTATGATAAGGAAGTTTTTGCTGGGTTTTCTTCCCTTAGAGGGTTTCCCATGATAAATGTTGTGTCTCTTGTGAATGTGTATTTCTCAGTGATCTTGTTCTTATTATGCTCATATTTATTGAAATGCAAAGAACTATAATTATGGCATAAACATTAACATATTAGGATGTTCAAAGTCATATGGCCTCTATTTAATTTGGCCTGAGAAGAGATGGACACTGGTAAAAGTTACGTAATATGGTAATTCATCTTCATTAAAGTATATTCTATATTGTGAAGTTCAAAGTCATAGTTTCAACTTTCAATATAATTTGACCTGAAAAGAAATAGACAATGGTAAAAGTTAGGTGGCATGGAAATTCATTTTGGTGTTGTCACCCATATCTATTTTGAGCATCTCCAAATTTATAAGAAAATCTGGTTTCCATTCTTAGCTGTTATGTTTGGTGTTCTCTGAGTCTGATCCAGTATTTTTGCATGGGGTGTTTTGTCATATTATTGAAACTTTTCTGTTCAAAACATTCCATGGCTTTTGCTATTTCATAACATTAATGGATAAGTAATCTTTTGCAGGGATATACTATTATCCTATTTTAAATGTGAGGATGACAAGCTAGTTCTGGGATCCTTGGGCATGCTGATTTCCCTGGTACAAAACAAAGGTGGGAAGTTCTTTTTTTCTGCTATTTTTGCAACAGACAGTTGCACATTGTTTGTTTTTGGCTGTTACTAAGTCTTCCGTCTACTCTTCTTTGCAGAGCTGGATGATTCTGTACTAGATGCATTAGGAATTCTTCCCCAAAGGAAGCAACATAAGAAACTTTTGTTGGTATGAAGATTCTGATCTTTATTCAGTGATCATTTTCCTTTGTTGAAGCATAAAATTTTCATTACAAAAATTAATCTCAAAACACCCAGGTGCTAATGATATGGACACTCATTAGCTCCATATCATAAAAAGCTAATGTTAAAAATTAGCTTTTTCATTTTTTTTTTCGCCGAGTGAGTATAGCTTAATCTTGTAAACTGGCATGGATTAATTATCTATCCATACTGCTGGCAAATTAAAAATAGATATACTTGCGCGGTGAAAAAAATAGTGACACACTAAACAATAGTGTGACACATGTGGACACTATTGTTTGAATTTTATCAAGCAGTAGTGTCCACTTAACAGAACTATGCTTTCTTTCCTGATGACTTTGCAGATTGTGCTATCATTCAACAATACCCCCAAGGCGTTGACATGTCCACCATCACTTCTCCAATCTGTCTTGGAGCCATCAACTTCAAAGTTGTTTTGGATTGACCGTAATGCACTTCTCTTGATTATGCTTAGTAAGAAATATCACAATCAACTTATTATGACAACAGAACTATTCTTTCTTTCCTGGTGACTTTGCAGATTGTTCTATAATTCAACAATACAAAACAACTTTGAAGGTGAGGGCTCCAAGACAGATTGGAGAAGTGATGGTGGACAAGTCAGTGCCTTGGGGGTATTGTTGAATGATAGCACAATCTGCAAAGTCACCTGGAAAGAAAGCATAGTTCTAATAAATCTTTATTACAAACATTAATCTCGGAAACTTTAATGTGATCCTAGCCATGCTCAGTTAGGCTTGTTGAATTGATTCTTGAGCTTAATCCCTAGATTGCCTAATTTAAC
This sequence comes from Picea abies, assembly GCA_900067695.1. Lineage (NCBI taxonomy): Eukaryota > Viridiplantae > Streptophyta > Pinopsida > Pinales > Pinaceae > Picea > Picea abies. The sequence continues at coordinate 12,586 of CBVK0101707405.1, read as the reverse complement.
AAATCTTTATAGATGTGAGTTAGCTATAGTGTTTAAATAAGTCACATGGTTGGAAATTAAATTTGGTGAGCAATATTATCTTCATAAAAGGGTCAATGTTGAAAAGCTTGAAAAAAATCTCTAGAATCTTAGCAAGTGTAGATTAACTCTACTTTTGAATCTTTGCCAGTCTACTTGATATATGATCATTTGATAAGTGACCAAAAGCATTTGGCAAATTAAAACTCGATTATAAGAAAATCTCTCACAACTCTAGGGCTCGGATGTGAACAAGAAGCACTGGATAAATGCCTGGTGACATTGAAAGTACTCATTTGTATTTTTCTGTGGAAGAAAGCTTAGGTCTACCAATTTTATTGATGTTGTATTCTTTCACTGGTGCTCTACTTCCATTTATAGGGCTGAAATATTTGTATTGAGACACATAGGAGGACAAGTGATATCAATCATTCATAGAGTCTTCTTTAGTGCTCTGATCATTGCCTGCACTTTAAACGTCATCATGATCTCTATGGTTACTCCTGATAAGAATTTTGTCAATTGTGTTAGTGTATTGGTTTCTTGTTTCTCTAAGACGCTGAACTAACTTTTCCCTAGTTAGCAGACCTATCATGGTCTATGTTCCTACAAAATTTTACTTGTGTACTGAGCCACAACAGCATGTGGTGAGAGATTGCTAATACAGGAAGACTGCCTAGCTATGGATATCTTCCCTCCACGAGGAATGATGTACCTCGCTCATGGTCTACTTCATTCTTACAAATCATTTTGTTTGTAAAATTGGCTGTAGAATGATGCCGTGAGCCACAGATGAATGCCTTATGAGATGGACTGTGGCTGCTCTCTGATGATGTCCCTGGTGCACTTTCCTCTTGAAAAGTCCTCTTGGAAAGATGCTACTCACAAAGATGAAATGTTTGCAGATGTAACATGAAAACAACAATTTATGTCCCCCTGACAGGAGAATAGATTCGACATAGAACAATCATTTTTCAAGACTTTCGTCATGAACGAATAAATTAGAGGAAGAACCAAATGCACGTGTCAACACAGTACAATTTTTATGAGAAGCACTTTCAAAATTGGAACATGAGAAGATGCCAATGAGCCCAGCCTTAAGGACTCTATCCTTTAAATACAACACTTATGAAATGGTGAAGGATGTGAGAGGTAGCAAGGTAGCATATGGATCTTCTCCAACTTATAGGTAGAGATTCTAGAAAAGAAAAGTGTGCGGGAGGTGTTATGCTCAACAGAGGCGACAATCCTTCAAAAATAGTGGAGAAACATGAACAAATTAGTCTTTGAACAGGGATCACAGGCCTAGATTTCAAAAGGCAAATCATGATACCAGACAAAATAGCTGTTTGAGCCAAATTCAGTAAAGAAAGGATCAGAGAAATTTATGAGTTTAGGTATTTCTATTGGATATATTCCAAGTGAATTGGTGTTAATGTCATCTGACAACTGCTGGATTCAGTGAAGATGTCCCTTATCTTAAGTCTGCCTTCGTTATTTGTTTCACTTCTGCTAATGATAGATTGACTATATCAAGAGCAAAGAAGAAATACTCACAATGATGAATAAAATATTTTTGGATGAAGTCAAAGAGTGAAGAGTATATAGGTGGTTGGATCTGGAAACAAGGCTAAATGGGCAGTAATTCACAATTGACAAACATGGATTTGTGACTCTTCTTCCCTTAGGTGGAATTGTCGGTGGCCTTAATGTGTCTGAGATGAGACTCACAGATATGCAGCTGTTAAATTTAAAGCAGCTGCAAGTGCCATTCTCCGGGAGGATGGCAAAGACCCTAGCCGAGACCTAGGGCCCCCAAGTGCACCCCTGGGGTTTCTTGGTCTAGAACCAAGCAGTAAAGACCCCTGAGAGGGCCCCCAATATACGACTGGGGTTCTTGGTCTAGAACCAAGCAGTAAAGACCCCTGAGAGGGCCCCCAGTATACAACTGGGGTTCTTGGTCTAGAACCAAGCAGTGAAGACCCCTGAGAGGGCCGCCAGTATACGACTGGGGTTCTTGGTCTAGGACCAAGCAGTTAAAGCCCCTAGATAAGCCTAGGGCCCCTGGACATAGTCCAGGGTACCCATGCCTATGGCATGGGTTGATCCTTGGTCTTGGACCTTGATGGATAAGACCCTAGAAAAAGTTCTGGGGCTACTTGATCCTCGATCAAGTATTTTGTTGGTGTATGACCTTCCTTGAAGGACATGACCACATGAGGGGTGTATCCCATATGCAATGATGATAAAATTAAACAGGTTCACCTTGAGAATGAATGGACAAAGTATTGCCACCCAGTCACCCTTGTCAAACCCCCTTCACCCTTTCTTGTGTTTATTTGGGCTTTGTTTATTTGGCTTTAGGGGTTAGTAATTAAATGTTTAAATTATAACATATTTAATTAATATTTATATTAATTAAATGTGTTAATTTTTAATTATCATTTTTATCATACCCCTAGCCTAACCCTTAGCCTAAACTATAAAAGGAGATCTACCCCTCCTCTTTGATACACTCATTTTCCATTATGCTATTATGCAAAAATGAGTGGATCTCCTCTATCTGCTGCGGCCTACTTTTTGCTCTGTTGCTGGAGGTTATCTTATGTGTGGCAGCTCAGCCCTCTTGAGATTTTTGCCATGTGTGGCAGCTCAGTCCTCTTGAGATTTTTGCCATGTGTGGCAGTGCGGCCCCTTTTTCTTTGCATCTATTGCTGGTACAGTTGTGGTGCGGCCTCCTCTTGTTATGACTGTTGTTGCGGCCTCCTATTTTGCTGTTGAAGTGTGGCTCCTTGCTGCGGCCCCTTTGCTTGCTGTTGATGTGGCTGTATGGTATGGCCCCTTGTCTACTATTGGCTGATTAGCAGTGTAGTGCGCCCCCCCCCCTTTTGCTACTGTTGTTGAGTTTCTGTGGTGACTCGGCCCTTCTCTACTGGCTCCTTTTCACTCAGCCTGAAGACTCCCTCTCTCCTATGCAGTTCTGTCACTATAACTGAGCCACAGTCCCTCAAATAAATTGTTTAGGCTGCCGTACCTTCAGTGTGCACGAGGGTTTGACTGTGTATAAGGGTTTTTGATCACAGAAACTGTGTATGTGGGTTTGAGTATAAGAATCTCCTGTGTGAAGTGTTTTTTACTTCTTGGTGGCAAGAACGTCCATTCTTCTCTTGACTGAGATCCAATCTATATGGTGGATCTAAGATCCTGAAGCTTGTCTGAGCATAATAACAATTGGTATTACATCTCAAGTGTGTGACTGTGACTCCTTCACAGGAAAGACTTCAAACAAAGTAAGTTATCTATCCAGTTTATCAAATCTGTTTTTGTTTTGAGTTTTAGATCTGTTTAGATATATATATCAGCATTGAATATCATGGGTTATCAGATCTGGAAACTGTCCTTGAGCATTGACCTATATCAAGATTTAGATACTGATCTATATCTTCTCTAGGTTAGATTTGGAAGAAAAGTTTTGTTAATTCTCCTAGATCTATTTTTAGTTATATCTATACTAGCTTAGATCTGAACACACTTGTTGCTTTTTCTGCTCTAGCTATATAGATTTGTTTTCTGAATACAAGATCTAGTAGTTTTGCTCACTGAAATTTAAAAGACACTTCTGTTTCTGTTCTACTGCCCAAATTCTAACAGCAGCCACATTTGCTGTCTTTGTGACTTGTTAGGATATTGATGGTATGATATGGATATATGATCGGCATATTATAGGATCTCATTTTCTTTGTAGAAATCCATGAAAAGGCTCTAGAGCTATATTTACCCATCAGTGATTGTCATTGGTTATTTGCATCTAGAGAGAAAACAAGGAGGTTGCATGGGGTCTGACATTTTGACAATGTTGCTTGGTTTTTTTGAGACCTTCTTCACCCTAATGTCTCTTTTTTGCTATTGAGTCTCGATGAATATTCAGGGTATATGTGGATGCAAGTGAGAGGGACACATTGAAGGTATATTTTCTTTGTAGTTTGTTATTCTGCTTAGATTCATCAAATGTCATGAATATATTTACAAAACTGTTTTTGGACCTTTATCTAGAAGTGCCATGTTTACTATATGGTAAAATAAATCTTATTGGGATGCTGTAACATTAGAATAGGAACATAGGCAGAGGAGCATCTATATCTTTATATGGGGGACACACTAAGACTTGGGTAATTGTCACGTTCCTTTTATTCTGAATGACTAATCTTGATTTATGTGATGTCCCCATCCACTTAAGAGTTACAAGGGGAGAATTCCGCTAGTCTAATTAAGTTCCCGTGGGCTAAGGCGGAAAAATGAACTAGGGGACATATTTTTCCTAGGAGTACTTTATAAAGTAAAAGTGGGAAAGAGGGGACAAGGGTCCTAGGCTAATTAAAAAGTCACTTTAAAATTATAAAGTGAGAAACCCACTAAAGTGGCTTTTATTTCATTTAAATAATAAATGAGTGGGAAAAAAGGCTCAAGTGAACATAAAAGGGAAAAAGGAGGAATTTCTTCACCCTTTTCATTGTCATTTGAGAAAAAGATTTTGGAGAGCTCTTGAGAAAAGAGTCTAGGGTTTTGGAGAAACCCTTCATTTCTTCTGGTTTCGGTGTTGAAACTATACACCCTAATCAGTTTAGGGAGAGATCATCACAGGTTTCTCATGGTGCTTCAACTAGATTATGTTTCCATCATTGGTCGCTGAGTTGTGAAGTGTAGAGGTCAATTCTCTCTTGTGAAGCCGAGTTTCCATTAGTTTGGGTGCTTTTCTAAGGAGCTGGGTGCATAGTCTAGTGTGTGGACAAAGCATTGCTGCGTGGGTTCTCTATCTCACTCATCTGTAGCAAGTGGGGACACATTTTCAAGTTAGTGGGCGATTTCAGTGTGGGAACTGAAGAATACCAGTGCTGGACAGTATTATCATCCTTGTGGAGCGATTTTTCCGCTTGGTCTTTGCTGTGTGGAGTGTTATGAGCATTATTTATCAGTTGGGCTCGAGTTTCCTTATTGTTGGTCGTTTTTATCTGTGCTGGGTGCTCATTCTTGTGGCTGGGCGCTATTTCTCCTAGTGGGCGCCATTGTTATTGTTGGACATTATTGCTGGGCGCATTCATTGACTGCTGAGTGCTCCATTAGATTTCTGGGTGTGGATTTATGTTACTCTGGGCGCCATACTTACTGCTGGGCACATTCCTTGACTGCTGAGTGCTTCATTGGATTTCTGGATGTGCATTTATATTATTCTGGGCGCTGTTGACCGCCTATTCAACGAGGGGGCCAACTCCATGTGCCATGAAGATATGCATCATCAGATGCAAGTATATTGAAGACATTTTGGTTCTACTTGGGCATTTTATGCCTCTAGCACAAAATTTTGTAAATGAAATTTCCGCACCCCTGTGTGGGTTAATAATGTAATAAGTCTGCATGGATCATAGTTAGGTCAGGTACCTTGGGATGTTTTCATTGGGAGAGTTCCTTTCGTCGAGGGTTTTTTATCCTCAGGTTGTCAATTGGGCTTTTCAGCCTGGTTGATTTCCCATGAGTTTTTCCCTCACACTTGCAATAATTCCTCCAAAGTGGTGAACGATGTTCTAATGGTCTCATCCTTTGGTAGCTATTGTTTAGGAATGATGTAAATGACCATGTTAGACATTGTAAAAAGTTTCGGGGAATTTCATAGAGTCTAGATAGGTTTTTTTTAATTAATTAAATTTAATTAATTTCCTAAGGTTGGAATTTTAATTATTTAATTAATTGAATGTTTTTGAGCAAATATTGAAAAAACTGGGTCTTTGTGCTTTTGATAGGGGTATTTGTGCTCAAATAAAATGGAAAGGCACCCCTTACACCCATGGACCAAGTTTCAGCTCAGTCGGACAAATTTTGCTATGCATTTGTCCACCTAGAGTGTCGGTCAGTCAAAACAACAATTTTAATTGCTAAGTCATTTTTGTAAATTTTGTAAAATTGAGTTAATGGGTCTATGTGAAGGTGGAAAAGAGCAAGGATGGACTTTCCTAACCTACCCAACCTAGCTTACCCACCTCATAACTTTTCTATACCCCCTAACTCATCCACTTACTAGAACACCCACACCCCTAGGGGGAAAGGCGCCCCCCTCACACCCAAAACATTAGAAACTCACTTAAATTGATTTGTGGGTCCCCCTCTCTTCCCTAGTGCGCCCCTCCTAGCCTTACACATCATCATTTGAGGCCCACACCCGTCCACCTCACTCATCCAAGACTAAAACCCTAAGAGGTGTGCCCCCCTTCTTGAGATTCACGCCCTTTCTTTTACTTGCAACACTTGGCACTCATCAAAGTGCCTTCACCTTGCCTCTACAACTATAAAAGAAGCCCCTCCTCACTCTTTCAACTCACCATTCTTTGAGCTAACGTTATGCTACAGAAATTTCGCTCCATCCATCTTGCTCTTGCCATCTCATATTCACTCATTGTCTCTTGAGAGGATTGGAGCAATTAGTTGCTGCAAGGCTCTCCCTTTTGGATTCAATAAAAAGCTTTGGAGGATTTTGGAGCAATCTAGAGTAATCAGATTTTCTCTTGCACATGAGGTGATTTTGTTCTTTTTGCATTTTGTTGAGTTTGGGATTAGTTTATTGAACAAATTAGTTTGTTTGGTAGATCATTTGGCATTAGTGTTGCTGATCTATATATGTAGGCTAGTTAGTATTGTGAAGTACTTCATTCTATTAACTTATTCTATCATATTATGCTACTCCTTTGTCTCATGTTTTGCTTGAGTGTGCAAATTTACCTCTAAGATGTTGGTTGGAAGAGACTTTAGAGGGGTTTCCAATCAAAACCTTCATACACTCCTTTCTTTTAGTTTGGATCTGATTAATTTCTGTTCATTTACATCATATTGCTGTAGCTAACATATCTTAGATAGGTAAAAAATTTCTATATTTCACTTGGAGTGTCATGTGAAAATTTTCTGTGTAAAAACAAAAAATTTTCTTAACATTTTTTGTGTTTGCAGCATTTTCAGCAAGCTTTTGCTTGCTGGTTTTTGCAGATTCTTACCAGGAACAAGGGGAAACGCTGCCGAAATTCACTCTCACAACATCCCCAAGAGGTTCCATTGGTTGGGAATGAATCCCTTACTTCCTCTTATTGTATATTTCAATTCTTTGCTTTCATTTCAACATTCTTGTATCATTCAATATAAGTATTACATTGCCTACACCTTGGGTGTGTGATTGGCCAAGCCAAGCCCCCAATATCGTTGGATTAGTTTATATTTGCTTTCAAGTTTTTTAATTTGTTTTGCCCCACTTGTCCACAAGACAAGGTAGTGTGGCCATATAATAATAATAATCTCATTCTTTTATTTTTCAACTCTCTTTGGCCAACAATGGTAGGCTTGCCTCCACCTTGGCCATTGTGAGTGGTTTGCTGCAATTTTCCTATTTCATTTCTATTGCTTAACTAATATTGCCTACACCTTGGGAGAGTAATCCCCAAAATCGTGAGGCTAGATGATAATAATTCTTTGATGATCTACATGTTATTATGGTTTAAAATTTATCTAGAGTAGTCATCACACATCTATCATTTCACTTTCTTTCATGTTATTTCTTTTACATATGCTTATTATGTCATGTTTTATGGTTTAATGCTTTGGAATTTATCTTAAGTGGTGCAATTCATTAATTTCTTAAGGCATTTTGCCATTTATATCTTTCAATCATATGTGAATCACTAAATGGTTTAGGATCTAAGTTCTTTTATCTTGCCAAGTATTTCCTTTTCAAGCACGTTTTCTTCAATGAAATAGCATACATGTGGATGAGTGATTAAGTCTAAAGTTTATTTCTTGTTATCATTTGGCAAGTTGTTCTTGCCTTTGCTTTATCTTTTGCAAAGTTACATGTTATGGATGATGAATGAGATGGCTATCCTAATGATGTTTATCTTTTGAGCTTTTACATTCATATTATTCATGTGTTTATGGTTTAAATCTTTACTTTTACAACACATCTTTACAAGCACTTTGCAGTTTCGGTTTTGGGCTTAAATCACACTTTTCGAACACTTAAAACTCTTCTAAAACACTCCAAACACACCTAAAGACTCACCCGTGAGTCATAATAATCTTTTAGACAACTTAGGATAGCATAATTTCACCATCTCCACCATCTAAAACGGGTTTGAGGAAAACAACGGAGGGTAGTAGCGGGGGACCGTCCTGTGGCTCTCCAGGTGGGTGTCCTCTTCGAGAAGTACTCTTACTGTCAGGGTTGACCGTGGAAGCTAGGGTGGGCCTCATTGCCTTACTATCTTGAGCACCTGGCAGCTATTTGGCAATAGGAGGAGGAGGTTTAAGGCTCCAAACATAGTTAGGGGGAGGGAATAATAAAATTTACTTAATTTTTAAGAAACTCCTAACCACTTAGTTGCATAGACAATCCATGTGTTTTGGGGGATCTTGAATGTTTAGGAACACACATTGCAAGCACTTTCATGTTTACAAATCTTTAATGCAATCTTATGGTTTGTCTTTCTAAATGTCTTAAATTTTCATGAGCATTTGAAGTTTTCAAACTTATTCATATATTTTGTTTATGCTTTTATGGTGTGATTCAAGAAGAAGTTGAGTATCCCACTTGGGGAGGCATCATCTTCTTGAATCTTGAGTGCTTTAGTGGTTGCCATTGAAAAACAGTCCAATAGAGTAAGTGCTATTGGGGCATGCTTGGCTTATGTGATTGATCTTGAGTTTGAGTATTTCCTAAACTTTCACATTTTGGCATCATCGTATATCTTGTTAATTTGTATCTTGTGTATCATCTTGCATCTTTGTAATATTTGTCTTTCATTGTATAAGTAGTTGCAATCTTTAGTTTGTGGGATAGTTCTAATATTTTGACTTGTAATATTTTGGTAATTGAACACCCTCAAACTTAGTTGACCCCTTGCCCAACCCTAGGCACTAGTCATAGTTGATTTAGGGAAAGGGTTGCTTGTCATTTAGTTAATCTTGCACTTTGCATTTGTTGCCTTAGCATCTTAGGCTAGTATTCCCCCAAGCCTTTTAACAAATTAAAACCAACTCCTAGAACTTTAAAGTTAAATCAAATCTAGTAACTATGGCTTCCCTAGGAGTAAGCCTAGAAGGAAGAGGTTCCAGTCAAGGTGACAGTGTGGACTGCGAACCTAGGCATTGTGCCTCCAAGGACACACTAAGTGAGCTGGACTTTGCTCATGTTTGCAAGTGTGTATTAGGACGACAACAAGCGCCATACTCACTGCTGGGTGCATCTTTATAGTCCAAACAGATCTGTTATCTCTATCATATTTCTGCTGCAAGTTCAAATTCAGAGCAACAGATAACTTGGCTGTCAAATTCTCCAATTTCTGAGACAGGTTCCTCTTATCATTGCTGTAGATGAATTTGTGTTTTGTCGAAATAAATTGCTGCGTTATATTGTTAAAAATACATGCTATATCATCTGCTGCGTTATTAAATGTTTTCACTCATGGTAAAATGCAATAAAGCAGAGGTTTCTTAGTTTATTTAGGATTGTGGTAATTACATTTTGTTGATGTATGTAGCATCAGACATGTACTTCGACATAGGCTCGGTGTCTGGCATGTGGAAGTCATCCGTAATGCCTCTCAGAACCTTAGGAAATTCAGTTATAAAGTGATTATTGAGTGAATGTATTTTTTAATTAATGTGAGATTAATTAAGTTAAATGCCTAAGCTGATTTGGCATTGGTAACTTAAGTGAGTTGATTAAATCCTAGCCATTAGATCTAAAGTGAATGTGAGATCTAAATCTCAACCCTTGATCAGTTTAGAGATCTAGGATTTAGGGTTAACTCCATGTAATAAAAGGCATCTTGGGTGAGAGGATGAGACACACACAAAGTGAGGAGATCTATTTGATTGGGTGAAGAGCAGTTCATCCAAGTGTGAGTGGGCAGGGTCGAGGAAAGGAGCAAAGGGGGCAGCAAGGGAGATAATAGCCAAGTGGGTTAGGCTCGGTGTGTCATTGTATTCCTCTGATGGGCCATTATCCCAGGACGAGAGTCCAAGGATTTGATTAATAAAATCAAACTCATATCTAGTTTTCCCTTTGGGGTTTTTCCAGCCTCCAGGGGTGATTAACCCAGAAATATCTTGTGCAATGTGATTGTTTTCAATTTTATGCTTCTGCTGATTTATTTAGTTAAGGAACCTAGCTATGCTTTTAATTAATAAAGTGATTTTATTTGAGATTATTAGTCGGATGCTAGGTTCAGAGAAAGTAACATGGTATCAGAGCCTAGTCTATGACGCAAACCGGTTTTGCATTGAAGATCGTATTTTGCAGCAAGAAATTTTCTTTTTTAGGCTTAAGCTGCGTGGTAATTAATCAAATAAAAAAAGGGAGGATCCATCGTATGATGTATGGATCTGCTGCAAAAAAGATCTGCATGGAGCAGAGGACATGGAGTGTGAGTTCACGGGCCAGAGGAGAGAGATCTAATCGGTAAGCAACCGACCACGGAGCAGTAGATGACAACAGAAAAGGAGCCACGGGCTTGGCCTATAGGAAGTTGCAGTGATGTGTGGGCTGAGCAGGGGTCCAACAGAGAGGGAAGTTGGGCGGAGAGGTGCAGAAATGCAACAGAGTTGAAGGCAACAAACGGTTGAACGAAAAGAGTCGCGATAGGAATAGTCGACAACTGCATCCGCCAACCAATGGGGATAGGCCACGGGTCGTGAAGTTGAGTGCTGTACGCAGAGGAAGGAGTTGAGGGTGGAAGACAACGAAGGATTTGGAGAGCCGCCAAGACAACGATTCACTGGGGTGACGGCTGGTGGTGGGCGCGATGCGTGGGCAGAGCAACCACCAACTGCAAAGTTGACAGACAGAGCTAAGATGTGGGCCAAGTGGTGTGACGATGTAGGTAGAAGGGTCGCGGACTTCAGGTAACCAACTATCGTGCGACTGAGAGGAGTTGGCAAGGAAGACATAGGTCGCAGCTGAGACGACACGCGCAGAGGTTGACAACAGAGTGAAGGACACTGGGGCGGTGGGTATAGCCGCCACAATCGCTAGAAGAAGAGGTGCGCAGGATGTGGGGCGGAGGAGACAACTACATGCGCATAGTAGGTGATGACGTGAAGGGTCAATAGCCGTAGGTTGCAGAGCTATAGATCGCCGACCAGCAAGGCTGTCGAGGATAGACAACATAGCCACCAAGTCAGCAGCAGGACTTCCACGCAGGACAACAGAGCTGCCAACAACGCCCAAAAATTTTCGAGCAGACCTAGTAGATCTGTCGGGCAGCCCAGGAGTATCTAGGCAGCAGGTTCGAGCTGCTGAATTTGACTTTTTCAGTAGGTTGCGGAGATGGCTGTAACCAAATTATGATTTGAAGACAGGTTGGACGGGGTTTCTAACTATAGTCCATGGAAGGAGAGGATCATGCTGGTGTTGATGGAGAATGACATTTGGGAGTTTGCAAACTCCATTGTGGCTCCACCATCGGATCCAAAAGATCCGACCGTCCATAAACAAAAGGATGTGAAATCCAGGAGAATAATTCTAGACGGAGTGAAGGACCACTTAATCACTCATTTGTCTGGAAAGAACCTGGCTAGGGACATGTGGGAGACTCTGAAGAGTTTGTTTCCGATTAAGAACGAGAATCGCAAAATGGTGTTGAGATAGAAGCTTAGGAACACAAAAATGACAGGATCAGATACAGTGACAACTTATCTCACCCGGATTTGATAGGTTCTGTTGACCACCTATTTCAATTAGGGGTCAACGTTGTGTACCATGAAGATATGTACCTTATGGTACAACATGTTTGAAGACTTATGGCTCAGCAGGGCAGTTCTGCCCACGAAACTTCTTTCTTTGTACACGGAATGTCCGCTCCCCTGCGTGGGATAATAATGAAATATGTTAGCATGGGTCAATTTTTTATTTAGTTGCCTAGGACTTTATCATTAGAGAAGTCCTTTCATTGAGTGTTTTTTTTCCTTAGGTAATTAATCTTGCTTACCAGACAATTTTAATTATCCTTGAGTTTTTCACTCAAATAATCCTCCAAAGTGGTGAAAGGTGTTCTAATGATCGAGTCCAAGGGGTGACTAAGGTTTAGAAGTGTTGTAAATGATCATGCTAGACATCTCCTAGAGTCTTGCGGAATTCCATTAGGTTTTAATAGGATTTGTTAATAATTAAAATTTTTCGTAAAACGAAAATTTTAATCATTTTTGATGTAAAATGTAAAAAATTGGTCCTTGGGGATTTTGTATAGGGGTATGGGTACTCAATTCAAATGGCTTATGACCCCCTACACCCTTGGACCAAGTTTCAACTCAATTGGACAAATTTTGCTAGGTCATTGTCCATGAGGAGTCCAAGTCAGTCAAAAGTCAGCAAATAATTGGCTAAGGTAAAAAAGTCAAAAAATTGTAAAATGTCTAAAGTCGTGAGAGAGAGTGGGGAAATGATTTCTGATGTATTTTGTAAGTTGGAAAAGTGAAAATCCACTTAGAAGACCCCCCATGCCAAGTCAACAACCAAAAGTGAGGTGAGATCGGAAGA
>CBVK0101707280.1:0-37111 GCA_900067695.1 Picea abies | reverse complement strand
TATAGGATAAAATTATTTTACCTTAAAAATCACCAAAATTTTATAAAAACCATATTAAATCCTTAGAAATTTAAATATTTTTACAAAAATATAGCCAAACATTTATAGTTGGTCAACTGGACAATTGAAATTTATGTGATGTATTAGATTGTCTAAGAATATATTTGTATTATAAAATTTAGTTCACGAAATAATTATATGATGAGATTTAATTAACTAAGTAATGCACAATAGTCTCATACAATGAGATTTTTCTGTATTTAAGTATTCTACTCATGTAATGTGTATAATGAATAATCTCATCACTAGAATTGCAATGTACTATTCTTATCATAAGATTTCATTTTAAATTAATAAATACTCTAATATTTTCATATGTATTGTGAATAAGATTGTTCTTTTTAAATATAGACAACAAGTAATTGGTTTAGATTTCATTGCAAGTTAACAACTACTTTGCTAAGATCATATATTATCTAAGTCAACTATTGTACCAAGACCACATATTGTATAAGTTAACCTATTATAATTTTTAAGTTGTATATTCAATATCACTAAAGCTTTACCTCATATTATATAAATTACCCTTTTGTAATTGTCAAATTGTATATTTAATAACATTGAAACCTAACAAAGTTTTTAAGATTAAATTTCATTTAACATACAGACAAATTAAAAAACAATTATATATACAAATTAATTACAATTAATTACTATGGATGCTCTCTTTTCAACACTAAAAAAAATTAATTCCAAAAAGTTAAAACATGCAATGAATTTTACCAAATCTCTAACAAAATATGTTTATATCTAATTTCATTTTCAAATAACAAACTAATCCTTAATAACTATCTCTCATAAGTATAATTAAAAACAATTAAAATAATTAATTTGAAAAACGTTGTCCTTGTATTAAATGTATAATAGTGCTATATATATTAATATAGTAGATTTATATTAACATTAAAGTATATGGACATGCTATCTAGAATATTGAATGGCTTGATCCTGCCAAGATCTTCCCTACCTGACATCTTCTATGCAATCTGGAATTATTGAAAACACTATTGCTTTCGATTTTGGTGATTATACCTTCGCATATCCGTCAGAGGTGGAAAGAAACTCAGAAGTAGAGACAAGAACTATCCGGCTGATGGAGGACCACTTGAAATTAATCTTCGAGATCCGAAGTGAACATGAGGACTAGCAACACCGGATGGAAATGCTTGGTCAAAAGTTTAATCTACTGTTTAATATCTGCTCCAATCCTCAGTAGTGCCAGAATTCTCAGGAGAGACCAGGCCGTCCAGTCATAATTTTCGAATGGCCCACACATCTTCAACAGTGCACTCTGGACAACTCGCCAGGCAACTCGGGCTTTAGCCCGTCGAAATGATCTAATGCTCATCTTTACTCTTGACTCTTTGGTTATAAGTTCCATTTTTGCTTTACCGTTAATATTTTGATATATGTTTGGAAGAATAGGGAAGCATTCTCATTTTTTTTCCCTGGAGGTAAGTACTTTATTTTGACTGGTCCTGGGCTTGGCATGGTTTCCTCTGTTATAGCCCAGCACAGGGACACTCTAATTGTATTTTGTTTTGTTTTTAGAAGGTAATACAAAGATTGAAGTTAAAAAAATATGAAAGTATAAAAATAATAATATATATAAATATATTAGTATGATCAAAGTAATTGTAAAATTTTAATTAAGATTGGTGGTGTTTGGTGGTGGTACATAATTTAATTTTAAAGATTCTCTTAAATACTATTTTCAAGTAAATTAGATTTTATGTCCCATACAAATATATTTTTATATATGTAGGACATGGGTACATATTATTAGTTGTTGTCGCACTTTAATATGATTACGATGAATTAAAACTTAAAATAATTTTCATATTTAATATATAGTTATTGAAATGAACACTTTCTAAATCATGTATCATATATTTTAATTTAAAATATATTTTTAGCTTTTACAAATTCACTTCTATATTCTATTTCAAGTAACTTAGATAGAAATTATTTGAAAGTTGTTTGGGCCCAAGGGTAATCTATTCACTTGGAGGTAGAGCCTTGTCCCAAGTAAATTATACTGTTTATGAGAAATCCAAACAATCAAAACTTTGATTTGACATTACAAAATAAGATTAAAGAATTCTAGATATTGAATTAATAATAGAGAGATTCAACACAAAAAATATAAAAGAGAAAATGTAGTGAATAAAGAAAATAAGCATCCACCTAAAATTAATAAATATAGGTTGGAACCTTGCAAATGTCATACTTAATAGAATTATGACAAGTTCACATAACCATTTCAATATAAATAAGTTTCAACAATTTTTTACAATATTTATTATATTGAAATATCCTTATATTTTTTAAAGCAATCAATAATTATAAAAACATTAAAAATTACACTAATTAAATTAGTTCAATAATGTTTTGACTAATTAATACAAATTACTTTTAATAATATTAATTAGTCAAAACACTCTATTGTATTTTATTTTGTTTTTAAAAGGTAATACAAAAATTGAAGTTAAAAAAAATATGAATGTACAATAATAATAATAATATATAAATAAATTAGTATGATCGAAGTAATTGTAAAATTTCAATCAATTTTGATGGTCGTACATAATTTTTTTTTTTTTAATACTATTTTCAAATAAATTAAATTTTATGTTCCATCCAAATACATTTTCATATATGTAGAACAGGGGTACATATCATTAGTTGTTTTCCCGCCTTAATATAATTATGATGAATTAAAACCTAAAATATTTTTCACATTTAATATATAGTTATTGAAATGGACACTTTCTAAATCGTGTATCATATATTTTAATTTAAAATATATTTTTAGCTTTCACAAATTCACTTCTATACTCAATTTCAAGTAACTTAAACATAAATTATTTGAAAGTTGTTTGGCCCAAGGGTAATCTATCCACTTATAGGTAGAGCCTTGTCCCAAGTAAATTACACTGTTTATGAGAAATCCAAACAATCAAAACACTGATTTGAAATTACAAAATAAGATTAAAGAATTTTATATATTGAATTAATAATAGAGAGATTCAACAAAAAAGATATAAAAGGGAAAATGTAGTGAATAAAGAAAATAAGCGTCCACCTAAAATTAATAAATATAGGTTGGAACCTTGCAAAAGTCATACTTAATAGAATTATGACAAGTTCACATAACCATTTCAACATAAATAAGTTTCAACATTTTTTTACAATATTTATTATATTGAAATATCCTTATATTTTTGAAAGGAGTCAATAATTATAAAAACATTAAAATTTGCACTAAGTAAATTAGTTCAATAATGTTTTGACTAATTAATACAAATTACTTTTAATAATATTGTTAAATAATTATTAAGATTAATATTAAATCTAGATCAATATCAAGCTTAGGTTAAAGGAACAAATGTGATTTCTTTGAATTTTCTTGGGATTTCAAAGTTAGGATATAAGATATTGCATGTTTATTATGTATCTTATAAATATATAAGCTCAATTTTTAATGAATTTATTATGAAAAAAGTAATTAGGTTTCTAAACCCTTCTTCATTCATTTATAATTATTATTATTATTCATTTTCCTAAATTAAGATATATAATCATGCTTTAATAGGTTATCAAAATGAAGTTTAAAAATTAGGAGGTAGAGGTTTACACTATTAATATGTTTCAACTAAGAAAACTGAATCATGATTTCACCAATAATATAACACAAAATAATGGTATATTAATTTCAATGATAATATCAAAAAAATGGTTTAGAACAATTAAGGAGTTGCAATGGGTTTCAGAATGATAAAACTCATACACATTACTTACTTGCATTGATTTTAACAATGATATAACACAAAAGAGTAGTGCGCATTTATTTCAAAGATGGTACAATAAAAAATGAGTTGGAGCAATTAGTTGCACTGATTTGAATGATAACATAGTGAAAAACAGTACAATACATTGATTTTAGTGATGATGCAATGCAAATGATTAACATAATGAAGTAGTTGTATTGATTTTAACAATGTTATAACAAAAAACAATAGAATGCATTGATTTCAAGTGATGCATTATTATAAGAAATGATATCAAGAAAATTGATCATGTACATTGATTTCAACACCAAGAGAGTGCAAATTTCCTTTTGAAATAACTTTAACAATAATACAATGCAAGCCAATTTCAAAATACATATTATAAGTCTAAGTTAAATACTTTGTTAGGTTGAGTGTGATTTATGTATTAGTATTTTCACATTCTAACTAGTTTAATATTAAAATATATAGAGTTAATTGGTATATATAATGCATTAAAATCAAAACCACACTGTAAAATGTAAATAAAACTATGAGGAACATATAAGGTTGGAAAAACAAACTATTAATATTGGAAAGGAAAAGAGAGATCATGACCCCATTGCAATATTATAAACTTTTGAATGGTGTTATAATCAACTTCCTTTCTCATTTGATCCATATAAGAAAACAACAAAGCTAGTATGTATGAGTAACAAATAAAATGGAAAAAACATATTTTATTATGAAATTTATTTATTATGTATTATTTATTATAAGGATACCATCACTTTCTTACTATTCACCTTCTTCATTATTGAACATTGTTACTTTATTATTACTTACCTTAAGCTTCACTCAAATTTTGAAATATCATTCTTGATAGTACTCTCTAAATTTAAAATGATATTTAGTAAATATTTTACTATAGATCTATCATAAATTGCCTTTAAAATTCTATTTTTCTTAGAGCATTAAAACTTAAAAGCCTTTTGGAGAGCTTATGTTATCAATTCACATTAAGGATTGTCATAATTAGTGGTTATAGGCTGATGGTTTGTAAGGCTCTTAGATCTTTACCATATTTCCTTTTATCTAAGAAAAATCATAAAGACATTTTTATATCTTACTTCAAAGCTAAAAACAATTTCAAACTAAATAATATTTGTAAGAAAAACAATATCTCTTATTATTATCCCTAAAATTATAATAGAAAAAAATTATAATTATAATTTAATAATATAATAATAATTAAAATTATCATCTCTAAAATCTTAATAAAAAAAATTATAATTATAATTATAATTTAATAATATAATAATAATTAAAATTTCCTTCTATTAGTATGAGATTAAATTATAATTATAATGTAATACCCACAATTATAAATTATAATCTCATACGATAAGGAAATTTTTATACCAATTATCATATATATAACACAACAAAAAAAAATTACATTAAATTTTAATAGTATTAAATAATATTTCTGAGATCTGACCAACATTAATGAAATTGTATGAAACAGTAAAGATTTGAAAAACAAGTTTACATTATGCTTAACCAAAATGGTTTTACATTAAGTTTTAATGTTTATTAAATAATATCGCTGAGATCTTTACAACAATTATGAAATAGTATGAAGAAGTAAAGGTTTGGAAAACAAGTTTACAGTATGCTTAACCAAAATAGGTTGCCATGGATCTATTCTGTTCCATACAACTCCCCTAGTGAAACTGGCAAATAAAACAATTAAAGTCAACTACTACGATGACTGGTAGGTGATGCACAAATCATGAAATGCAAAGATATTCATTAGTACACAGAGATAATAGAGTCGTTAGACCGTCGAGGTCATTCGATTTAGAAAGTTCGATCCTCCTACGGGATGTCGAATATCACTTTCCATAAGAAGCTGATCGAATTTTTGAAGCGAATGATCGAGACCAATGCATGATAATGGGCTGTTCTCTCCTTTAATATTCGTAGTCTAGTCTAATGGCCGACTCCAGGACTTGGAACGGATCTTAAAACGTGTCTCTGAATCGTTTCTTGCATATCACGACGCCCTCCATGCAGGCTCTGGCGCGATATGAGTATACCCTTTGAAGAATAGATCTGCATGTGACCAACCCCGGGACTCCGTGTCGATTTTGAGAAACTGGCAATGGTAAAACCTCTTTTGCCGAGGGCTCTTTGCAGAGAATTCGGAGATGTATTGAATACAAGCTGCTGAGACGAAACGCTTGCTTTGTTCGATCCAGAGGGTAAAGATGGACTGCTATCTACGAATTTATGCTCGGCAAACCGTGCATTGTTCAACGGGAAAAATGCCATGAACCAAAAAAAGAAGAACAACATAGTATAATTCGCTTCCATGCAGTACATCTACTAGAATACCTAACCTATAACGTTGATGTAGAGATTAAACCACCGACTGAGAGTAGAGATACCGATTAGGGTTTCTGCTAAATCGCATAGATCGGATTCTGAAACCTGGTTTGAATTTTGACTTTGAGCTTGTCAAGATCCGGGGCCTAATATATCAGGCATCCACCTTCTCGCACTCGCTTTGGATGTCTGGCCACACGCAGCAGAAGAAAGTTAAGAGAAATCAAGATATGGATGCAGGGAATACTACTTCATTAAAACCGGCAATATCACAAACATATATATCTATATATATAGCTGCAGTTGCTCGTTGTCTTCAACTAGAAATGAAAACGTGGAACGGTATAGCATGCATGGCTGGTCTCACCAACCTCATCTCTGAATTTTGACTTTCACAACAGTGATCCCCATTCACATCTGCCACCGTCAATCGTTCTTTACACACTGTTGACAAATACCCCAACTTCTACGGCCTACATTTGACTTGTATGTAGAAGTGCGCCACATATATCGGACACTGTAGTGCAATCCAATATATTATTGTTCGAACACTAAATTTTCAACTGTATGCATCCTAATTGTTGCATGGGTCGGTGAAAATATGAACCCCGTTTTTCATAATTTTACAGTGAATATTTCCTCAATAGCTCTGACCAATTTAATTAAACCATCCTGGTTGAATTTTGTCATTTTCTGTCCGAGTTGTTATAGATGTAGAAAAAGTTGTCAGGCGCGGATTTCTTGCATAGGCTGGCTGACGCAATTTTATTTTAATAGAACCATCCTCGTTGAATTTCTGGTGCATGCTGTCGAACTTACATTGGATGTAGAGACAGTTGTCAGACGCAGATTTTTGCAATGGCAGTTCAGGGAAATTTTATGGAAACTGAAAATTAAATATGGGAGTCTTATGATTAAAGACATAGAAATGTCAGCTTAGATTTATCTTTATTTCAGATTTATATAGTATTGAAGTATCTTTAAAGAACAGCATAACAGGAATATAATTTCAGATTTATATAGTATTGAAAGATATCTTTAGAGAATAGCATAACGGGAAGACAGGTTTAACATGCGATAGGCAAAGCAGAGGTTCGCTAACTGACATGTTATACATTGTTGCCTAAAACTAAACATTGCTACGGAGTACATGCAACAGATTTTGTGTTACTTAAAACTGGGCATAGCTAAGTGGATGTAATAATCAAGTTTTGTGTAGTGCAACTTCGATCCCTGGTTCAAATCCTGTCTGGATAATGAGAATGGTTGCATGATTGAAAGCTCAGGTATATTTTTGGGGATATTTGTTTTAGATTTGGTGAAATATTGATATGTAGATTTGAGTGGTTAAATCTCTATAATCTGAGTGTCTCAAGTCGTTTTCAACAAACTGAATCCATTTTTACATTCAAAAATATAATTTAAACAACAAAAAAATTATGATTTCCTACTAATTTATATCGTCTAAAAAAAACTTACAATGTTTAAACCCTAGAAAATTAATCTCTTACCTTTAATGCTATCTATCAATGCTATCTATCAAGATTTCTTCCCTTTGGTGTTGACTCAAAAAAGGAAGGCTAACGTTGTAATCCATAATATAGTTTGAAAAGGATATTCACTAATATCAGCATTACCCATCTTGCAACAATAACATAACTACAGTGGAGAAGCCACTTGAATGCTACAAGATTTCAAAGAAATGAAATACCTCCAAACAATTTGTTTTCCTTGGGTTGTCTATGTTAAAAACTCGATGCTTTATTTTTGTTGTGGCTGAAGACTTTTTACACATTAAACATAAGTTTATTTTTAAAAAATCAAAATATATAAATGGAAAAGTATGAGAACTACTAATTTTTTAATACCTTTCTAAACCGAAAAGAAAAATCTACTCCACCCGAGTTTAACCATGTAATCACACCGACTAACAGAAGCAAACAACTAGCGATACAGAGGTTGCGTTATACATTTGATGTAACTACATTTTGACTACCTTGCTCATTTATCTGGAATACCAATGTTGAATTTCTGGGTAGGCACAAACGTTTTAGATGACATAACAATCACAAAATCGATGATGGAGCTGTAAAAGGTTGACTATCATCCACTCAAAATGTCATTGAGCCTAGTACATTGTATATATAACGACTGTTTTCTCTTCCACGAACAATATATTAGCCAATGTGCATAATGGAGTGGCTTAATGCTTACTCATTTTAGAGAAGCTAATAAGTTATTGCATTGTTTAATACCAATACAATAGAGTGTGAATCTATTATATAGAGTTTACATGTGAATCTATTATATAGAGTTTACATGTTACGATATCTAATTTTTTCCAACTATAGAAGGAGAGGTTGAGAGAATATTACAACAACACATAGAGCTTATCAAACAACCTCCACTCACTCAATCTTATCTAGACACTAACTCACAGGTCATCTTATGATATCACCTTCTCAACTGGTTATGAGAAGAATCATACAACAATTAACATGTATGAGTTACATTTTCCAACAAATCTTGCAATCTTGTTGTTATAAATGTGTTTCACTAGCTAAATTGCATTTGAGGTATTGTGTACAAGGATCAAAATTTTACTTTTCTGACTCTTCTAATGTTCAAGCTCAAGAAGAGGAAAGAATATGTAAAACTGAGAAAACACACACAATGAAATGGAGTTGTTCGACTCTTCTCCATATTCATAAAAACTAAATTCAAAATACATGAGACTAGACATTGTTCTATAATACTCCATCCTTCACCTACCGAATAAATGCAAATTCACCTATCTCGTCTAAGTGCATTTAAGATAAATATCTTCAATCTACTTGATCAAAGAAGTGGGAGAAATTATTCCACTCAACACTCCCCCTTAATTTCGACCATGACAAATATCACCACAAACAATGCCTAAGTGTTGTCTCTGAAATTCAAAAGTTTTTCTTCCCAATGGCTTGGTGAAGATATCTTCTAATTGTTCTTTCAAACCACAAAACTGTAGCATAATGCTCCCATCATTAACAAGCTCTCGAATGAAATTCTAACGAGTGCCAATGTGTTTACTCTTGCGGTGAAATACATAATTCTTAGATAATGAAATTGTTGAACTGTTGTCACAAAATAGAGGATTTGGCTCCTTCTCTTCATGTGAAAGATCACTAAGGATCCTTCTCAACCAAACTCAATGACATGATGTTGATGTTTTTGCCACCTACTCTACTTCTACTAAAGAAATTGTGACGATGGGTTGTTTCTTGGAAGCCCATGAAATTAAACTCGTACCCAACAGAAATGCGTACCTTGAAGTACTTTTCCTATCATCAATGCGACCTGAAAATTCATTATCTGTATATCCAACAAGTGAATTATCTTCTGAATTGGAATACCAAATTCCATGATCTCATGTACCTGCAATATATCTCAAAACTCTTTTTCCAACTTTCCAATGAGAAATTTTAGGATTTTCCATAAATCTTGAAATTAAGCTCACTACATACGTGATATCTAGCTCGGTAGTTGTAAGGTACATAAGGTTTCCTACAAGCCTCTAATATAGAGTATAATCAAATGTTGTTCCTTTATCTTGTTTACTTAGTTTTGTACCTATTGCAATTGGTGTATATGTTGGCTTGCATTTGTTCATTTTGAACCTTTTCAAAATATTTGTGGCATATTTTTGCTCACAAATGAAAATTCTTTTTTCAGATTTCTCAACTTCAATTCCAAGAAAATATTTCATAAGACCAAGATCAGTCATTTAAAATTCACTCTGCATGGTTGATTTGAATTCATTCAACAACAAATTTCCTATATAAATCATGTCATCAACATAGAAAGAAACTATCAAAATATTACCTTTTTGGTCTCTTTTGTTGTAAAGTGTGGTTTCATTGTTGCTCATGTTGAAGCCATTGTTGAGAAAATATGAATCAATGTGATTGTACCAAGCTCTTGGATCTTGCTTCAAACCATATAATGTTTTCTTCAATATGTACACTTTGTACTATTTATCTTTGATCTGGAATCCTAGTGGTTGATCCACATAAAATTCTTCCTCTAAAATGCCATTTAGAAAGGATGATTTAACGTCCATTTGATAGACTTGCCATTTGTTTTGGAATGCAACTGCCAAAAATGCTCTGACAATATCTAAATGTGCTATTGGAGCAAATGTTTCTCCATAGTCAATATTGAGTTGTTGAGAAAACCCTTTTGCTACAAGTAATTCCTTGTGCTTCTCTACTTCACCTTTTTCATTGAATTTTTTCTTATAAACCCATTTAAATCTAATGTTGGTTTTACGTGTAGGAAGATCTAAAAGATCCCGTGTGTTTTTTCTTTCAATTGCTTCAATTTCTTCATTCATTGCATCAACCCATTTTTATTCCTTGAATTCTTCTTCAAAATATACGGGTTGACAGGATAACAAGACAAAATGTGATTGTTGATCCATGTCATCATTCTTCTCATAAATTTATCTCAAGATTCTTTTTTTTTGGTTCCTTAAATTTGTTATACTAGGATCCGAATCATTAGTAGATGCAAAAGAAAAATTGTACTATGTTTGTCCTCCTTGGCCTTGTACTTGAAATCTTGGAAGTCTTGGTGGAGAAGCTTGTTGTCTCAAGTAGCTTCCATATGTTTATTTTCCTGTATGGAATGAATATGATTTACAATCATTTTATTTTTCTAATTATCCCAAGATTTATCTTCTTGGAATTTAACATCGCTACTTACTATCAACTTCTCAGTAAAAAGATTGTACAACCTATATGATTTAGACTACTCACTATATCCAACATATATGCATTTTTCACTTCTATCATCAAGCTTTCTCATCAGATCTTTAGGAATATGAGCATAAGCTACACAACCAAAAAAATTAAAATGAGAAACACTTGATTTCATACCACTCCAGGCTTCTTGAGGGACTTGATTTTTCACATTGTTGGTTGGTGACAAATTAAAAATATAAATTGAGCATGCTACCACTTCACCCCAGTACCATTTGAAATATTCTTGGCCTTCAACATACTTTTGGCCATATTCATTATTTCTCGATTCTTCCTTTCATCCATTCCATGTTGCCTACAATATGCCTACAATATGCTGCAATTGTTTGGAGTCATACTCATCTCCTTGATATGATCTGAGTACTTTGATGTATTTTCCACTTTGTTTCTCTTCCATTGATTTAAATTCTCTGAATTTTTAAAATGTCTCTGACTTTAGCTTGAGAAAATATACCCAATATTTCCTACTAAAATCATCAATGAATGTTAGAAAATAAAAACCGCCTCCTATTGACTGAGTTTGCATCGGAAAAAAAGGGTTTGTATGGACCAACTCGATGTGTTATTTTTTTCTGTAGGAAGCATCAGGAAAACTATATCTTTGGTTTTTGGCCAAAATATAACTCTCACAAGAGTTTTTTTGTTCATTTGTAATGGGAAAACATTTGACCATAGACTTCCTTTGTAAAATACCGAGACTACTAAATGGTAAATGACTATGTATCTTTGATTCCACAAATAATTCTCATCTAACATTGATATGTTTTGGGCATTTGATTGTGACAAATTAAGATTTCTAAATATGAAAAGAAACATTCTATTTTTGGTCATTTGTATTGTAGCTATGATTTTCTTACTAGGTGGTTTGTCCAAGATTATACACTTGGAACCTTAAAAAATTACCCTATAACCATGTTCATTCATCTAGCCTACACTCATTAGATTATGTTTAAGACCACGTACATAATAAGATTCATTAATATCCTTCTTCTCATCGCGTTTGGTCAATACAGAAATTACACCCTTGCCTAAAACTTTCTTTTGATAATCATCTCCCAAATTAATTTGAGATGTGAAAGAGCTAGCTAAACTAGAAAACAAATATTTTTTACCTATCATATGATTGTTGCAACCACTATCCAACAACCAAATATCATGATTGTTGCTTTCGTCTTCTATGCATTCACATGAGAAGAACATTGATTTAGATATTCCATCTTCAGTGTTGGTAACATTTTCTCTCGCCCTATTCAAATCTGATTTCTTATTTCTGCATTCACTTTCATAATGAACAAATTTCTTGCAATAATAACATTGGATCCTTGATTTGTCAGCCCACCTTGGCTAATTAAAATTTATGCCTCTCCCCCTTTAGTTATGAGATTATCTATGTGGTTGTTCTCATTGTTTACTATGTTCTGAGTATTTTGAAGTTGGTCTCTCTTCTGTTTGAGAGGGTCCTCTACCTCATCTACCTCTGCTTCTATTTCCTCGACCTCTACATATGATTATGAGGCCTGAGACTAAAATGAGTTCTCAAAAGATTCAATATTTTGATTGAACCTGTTCTCATGAGTTAACATAAATCCCATGATTTATTCAAATGTTAATGCTGATAGGTATTTCAAGTCTTCAATGGTGACCACGACCATATTAAACTTATCATGAAGGCTTCTGAGTACCTTCTCAATGAATTTTTGATCTAGAATGTCTTCTCCATGCATGCACAATTGATTGACGATGATAATGACATGGGTCATGAAATGATCCACTGAATCTGAATCCTGCATCTAAAGAGTCTCAAAACTCTTCCTGAGTGTCTGCAACTTTGCACTTTTACTTTATCTTTTCCTTGATAGGTGATTTCGAGAGTATCCCATGCATGTTTAGAATGTTATATTATTGTGACTCTGGGAAAAATATATTCCTGTAATCCTTGTTGGATGATCCATAGGGATTTGCTATCCTTTTTCCTAAGTTCTAGAGAGTTTCTCTATGCATTTTTCATGTCTTGTAAATCGGTAGGATCTAGTTTTATCAACCCATTAACTACTGCTTCCCAAGAATCTTCATACCAAAGAAAATTTTTCATTTTTATAGACCATACATCATAATTCTTACCTGTTAAAATTTCTCCTCTTGATAATGCCTGGTTGTTTCTAGATTCCATGAATTTCCTGTTGAAAGTTGGCTCCCCGTTTTTGGATTTGATCTCGACCGAAATACCTTTTCCTCTATCGAAACAGACAAAACCAAAAACTTTTCTTAGCATGGACGCTTCCTATCCACACTCTCCATTTGATCGGTCACAGAAATTAAAATTTTGCAAGTGTTGAGACCTGGTCGCACCCTCGAACACTCTTTGTTGGAAACCTCCTTCTCCTGGTCGTTTTGTGTACACTGGAAAGGGGTGACGACCTGAAAAAATGTGATTTTTTGAAGGATTTTCCACAAAGTTTTGCACCAAAACAGACTTAAACTCTCCTCTTCCAATTGTGGGTTGACCAAGCTTTAAATTTCTCTGCAATAACATACAAATTTCTCTCCTATCTTCACATAGTCTTAGTCCTACTCTGATACCATCTTCAAGCTCAAGCAGAGGCAAGCATATGTAAAAAAAATAAAACACACACAATGCTATGGATTTTTTCATTTGTTCTCCATATTCATAAAAACTAAATTCAAAATACACGAGAATAGATATTTCTCTAGAACACTCCATCCTTCACCTACCTAATAAATGAAAATTCACCTATTTAATGTAAGTGCATTTAAGATTCCTATATTCCATATAATTGGTCAAAAAAGTGGGATAAATTAATCCATTCAACATCTAAGAGTTTCAAAACTATTTTAGAAGGGTAATTCAAAAAACACCCTTCAAAAAGAATGTAAATTAGAAAAAAACGGTGGAAAAAAAAAAATTATGAAATGACAAAAAAAAGGTTGTAGGTTCAATATCCCATCAATTTCCTCACTTCCAATGCTTAGTTTGTTAATGAGCATTGGTTCATCACACACGAATTTTCTTTGGAATCTAAAGACTAAAATCATCTCTATTGCAGTTGGTTGTTAGTTATTCCATGGTGTACCCTTCAAAAGTATTAAATCCATCACATTTACACCTAGATACATATCCTTCCACCATTTTGGTGTATGCACCATTTTATGTGTCACTTAATGAGAACTTACCAAAGAAGCTTAGACACCTTTTCTTTGTGAATCTGCATGCTTCATGTTTTTGAATCCCACACTCACTATAATGTCATTTTATGTTTTATATTTTCCTATGACACTCGCCATAATGCCATTTTTTTTTACTTTTCCGCCGACACTAATCCAATTTCATTTGTTATATTTTCCTGTGACATTTTTGATAATGTCATTTCCTTTGTTATATTTCCCTCCGCTCTTGGCTTTGTGTAAAACCAAAACAATTATCCATATGTTATAGATGTCAATCGTAATGACATTGAGAGCTTATTAGTAATATTAATTACAAATAAGTTGTTCAATGTCAATTTTTAGGAGAGAACAATAGACATTGAGAAAACCCAAGGAATACAATTCATGACATGGTTATATTTTTGGTATCTAATATGATTATTATTTTAGCACATTGGCAGGTCTTTGAACCACTTTATTTGTAATTCATGGCATCCCCACTAATACAATAGATAATGGAAGAAAAACATGCAATTAATAGCTGAATCTAAATCTATAATCACACAACAATCTTGTACAAGTTTGGTAAAACTCATTATATAGATAATGCATAGTTGTTTCACATAAACTATTTAATGATTATGTTTGGGATTAAAAACTCTTTTAATCTTGGTGAAATTATTCTAACTTGTCTGTGGGTGAAAGATAATGATGGTCTCTCATGACGGGTTAGTGGCAATGAAAACATGGAAAAACAACAATCTCTCTACTTCGAGGGATTATTCAAGATACTTTTCCAATGAATTTGAATATGGTGTAAAAATATGAAATGTAGGAAATTGAATTGTCTTTCAAAATATATAACTGCTATTTATATAATTTGTATATAACTATCCGAAATTTGAAATTTTCTAACACTCACATGTTATTTTCTAGTAAAATATAATGCATATGTTTCCGTTAGGGTAGATGTTGGGTGCCTTAATGATGGAATTTCCTTTAAAAAAATTGTAGAATTGTAGAGAACATGTTGTTCTAGAGGGTGTTTTTTCAAAATTTATAATATTAATTTTATCTTTTTTTTTTTAAATAATGAAAGTCATTATATCCTTGAAATTAAAAGACCTTGTGTTATTGTATGGTACAAGGGTCTTAACATTATCAAACAATTTATTAATTATTTTTAGATTGTAGATCTTAGTTTGTTCTAGTGTCATGCATAACTTATTCTAAAAATGGTTTAGTTCATAAAAAATTATAGTAAAAATAAAAGAGGTATGTATTTTAGGATTCATTTATGTCAAGACAAAATTATATTAAAAATAGAAAACAATATTGATTTGTTTTTAAATTATATATTTGGAATCTCCATAGTTGAATTTATATATGTTTGTAATTTCATCAAAAATGGATTTTTGTAGACTATAGAAAATTAATGTAAAAAATATAGATATTGAGATCTATTTAGAAAATTGGAGGTTTTAATGTATTTGTAGCCCAAACCACCAAGTTTGTCATCCTGAACCTAATTCCGAGGAAACCAAATCGACAAACATGTATTCTAAAATTGTCACTACTACCTCAAAAAAAATGGAAATGAAAATAACACACTCGCTTTCCTAAAGCACACTCACAATTCTAGAACCTTTGTGTGTTCATAAAGTACGTGCATGTTCCTAGAGAGCGTTTTCATTATTAGAAATACACATGTGTTCTTACTAACACAACATCCTTTCCAAGACCCTAGGACATGTACCAACTATTCAAAACCACCTAGTGGCACTGACATTACCACTCATAGGCTAGGGCCATGAACAACACCTTGAACCCATGCATCCAAGGTGGTCACAAGAAACAACTTGAATTCACATGAAATATTCAATTAAAAACAACAACTTGAATCCACACATGTGACCTCCCAAATGTATCCTTTACCTCTTACTGGGAATTTTTTTTTATTTTTTTATTATTTATGTCTGGCGGAATCAACAACTAGTTGGGCATGTGCTCATGTTACACATGGCCGTGTTATCCAATTGCTACCACTATAACCTCCAGGTGTGCCCATGATTACCCTTACGCGACACACATTGTAAGTCGAGGGGAATTGAACTCGAAACCTCATGGAACTTCATTTTCACGGCACTTGTCAATTGAGCTGCCCCCCCGGGGGCCTTATTGGGAATATTAGCACCATTAGAGTTTTTGAATAAGTAGGTATCAGTATGAAGACTTGGGCCAAGGTCAAGTGATGAAAAATACTCATTAAGCATAAAAAGTAGGTTGTAGGGATCAAGATCCATATGATCCAAGTGGATATAAATGGCCACCCACCTAGTCCACTGGTTCAAAGAACAATTTTTATTTCAGAAGTTGTTTCCTAGTTTTTCGAGTCCTAAACTTGTGGGGCCGTTTTGAGGCCCTAAACAACCTTTTTTGGGCATGGCACACTCACACTCTGTAATTTAGCCAGAGTGTGACGAAAACATGTGTAATAATTAGATATTTATCTCCAACGAGCTATTGTGCACATAAAACAAAGATCGTATGCAAAATTTATGACGACGGGAAGTTGATGTACCAACTTACCCCATCAGGATGTTTGGCGCTTCATCTCCTAGGGTAAGGTTTTTGGATTTTTAGGGTTTTTTCATGTATGATTTATGTTAAAAATTTCTTTGGATCCTCATTCTAACCATATTCTTGCAAATTATTGTAGCTGTCACATCTCTTCTCAAAGATAAGCTCCCACCATTCTAGAAAGATTTTTTCAGTCTGCATTTTTACAGTTTCAACATAGTCCCTTTATTAATAGAAGTCAAGTTTTATTGTATATTTTTGTATTTATTTTTTTATATATATATTCCATTTCGTTCCATTTATAAAACTAGATTAGTGGTACCACACCGATCTACTTTTTATTTTTTCTCTGTGCATGTCCCCAATGATGTCAGGGTACAAGGAGTTGGGAATCAAAGTGGTTAATCCCTTACAAAACCGTCCCCGTCGATCAAGACAGCCTCCCATGGTGAAAGAAAAGAGAGATAATAGAGCATGAGATCCTTTTAAGTTGTTTCTCGAGGAATCCCTCGCATGACAAAGAAACAAGATGATGGATAATTTTGCACAGATCCTTTGACGATTGTCAACAAGTGACGCATCTTCATCAAGCAACCATGTTTCCCCCTTTAAGGTACAAGTCAATTTTGATATCCCCTTATTTGAAGGCCAAATATATGAATATTTTGTAGATAAATGGTTGAATCTGCTAGAAGTCTATTTTTGAGTCCATAATTTTCTCAATAGAGAAAATATTACCTTTGTTATCCTTAAGGTTTTCCCCCATGTCAAGGATTGGTGGGAAACTTACTATGAGAAAAAGGCCACTAACGAATCTATAGTATTTGTGATTTCCCCCACTTGGTATTCTTTGAAGGATGATATTACAGAACATTACTACCCTATTGGAAGCTATGATGACCAATATACGAGATGGACCACACTGCGATAGGAAAGGGACCAAAGAGTACCAAATATCATAAATATCTTCCATACCTTGCACACCAAGTTGGGTATCAAGTACTCTAAACAACATTTAGTGCTCAAGTACTAAAATTATATGCATAGATACATCCAAACATAAATGGAGTTTCTAGACATCTCATTATTGGGAACGAAATGTCAATATGTTTTCAAAATCGAGCATAAATTTAAACAAAAGAAGTGGGAGTTTGGATATGAAAATTTCTCACAGCAGAAGCAGGGAAAAGGTGGCCACAACCCACATAACAAAGGATAGATGAAGGATGGACCCCCTTGGGACAACCATTCCAAGGCGTCAATAAATAAGGGTAATGAGAAGATGAAGAAAGACATTGGGAAGTGGTGTAAATTCCATAAAATCCCCTGGAATTGTCTCTTGAAGCAATAGTTAGTGGCCAAGATGAAATCCTCAAAGTCATAGGCTGGTTTTGACCTTGAATCAAATCCAGAGAAAGGGAAGTGAATCATTGACACAGAACCCAATGCCATTTTTTCTACCACCAGGGTCCAGCCAAGTGAACCAGAGGAACTAGATGAAGGTGAATGGATTTTTCACTCACATAAGTGGGTGAAGGGTGCTCCAATGCATTTCATTATCGATAATGGAAGTCAAAAGAACCTGATCTCAGAAGAGGTTGTCAAGTAGTTAAACCTATCGATGATACCACACCCACATCCCAACACCATTGGGTGGCTTTGCTAAGGAAGACACGTCTGCATTAGCCAACTGTGTCATCTTCCCTATGACATCAAGCCATTCAAGGATGAGGTATTGTGTGATATTTCCCCACTTGAATTTTTTGATGTTCTTTTATGCCAACCATATTTATGTAAATGACATGTTGTATATGAGTCTATACCTTACAGTGTTATTATTACTTTGGGTAAACAATTGTACAATATACCAGAGATAGCTCCACCTACTACTATTTCTTTGATCTATGCTAAGTAATTCAGGAAGGTCATTTCCCACACTGGGAAATTTGTCTTCTTCATGATTCTCTCTCAAAGATAACAAAAGGTCGTAGCCACATCCATGGCCTTTGCACAGGGCCTCTCCATGCAACAAAAGAAAGTGTACAAGACTGTGGAAGAATACAAATACATGTTCTCCTCACCCACTAGGGTGTCATGGCACTGTTAGCTCAAGCATTCAATCAATATAATCCCAGGTTCACTTCAACCCAATGGTCCAGTCTATCATCGCTATCTGATAGAAAATGAGGAATTTAAGCAAAATATCCAAGAGCTACCTCAAAAGGGGCACATTTGACCCATCTCCTGACTTTGTGAGAGCCCAATTATACTCATACAAAAGAAAGGTGGGACTTGATGACTCTGCATTGATTACAAATACCTAAAACAAATCATATTCACGAACCAATACCCAATTCCTCAGATTGATGACCTTCTTGACCATCTCAACAAAGCCAAGTTATTTAGCAAGATTGACTTGAATTTTGGCTTCCACCAGGTCCCAATAGAACAAAGCAATGTTTGGAAGATTTCTTTCAAGTCCAAATAAGGTCTTTTCAAATGGCTAGTCATGCCATTTAGTTTGAAAAATGCTCCAAAACAATTCATGATACTGATGGACGATATATTGTGTCCCTTTAACAATTCATTTGTGGTGTTATATCTAGATGACATCCTCATCTTCAATAAGAATTGGGAAGAACACTTGTAGCATATTCAACAGGTCCTTCACACTCTATGAAAAAAAACTCTATATGCTAACTTGGAAAAAATCTCCTTTGGCATGAATAATGTCCAATACCTAGGCTACATTGGTGATGAGCATGGTGTGCATTTTGATCCAACCAAGATCCAAGTCATTCATGTCTAGAAAACCCTAACCAAACTAACAGATCTTCAAAGCTTCTTAGGACTTTCCAACTTCTATCACAAGTTCATGTTGGGATTCTCCCATATTGCATGGTCCCTCAACCAAATTACCAATGGTGGTGGAAAGGAAATGTTAGTGTGGGGGAAGTCACAAAAACAAGTGTTCGATGATTTGAAACATTTCTTGTTCTTAGCTCCAATACTCTCCTTACCCGATCTACAACAACCCTTTGAGATTGAGACTGATGCTTCAAACTATATTGTGGGTGCAATCATCACTCAACATGGTCATCCAATGGAATATCATAGTGAGGAACTACCATATGTCATCCATAAGTACCCCACCTCTGAAAAATAAATGTATTTCATCATACAATCATGTCGATAATTGAAGAACTACATTCTCAAGAAGGAGACAGTCATCCACACTGATCAAAATCCTTTGTAGTTCATAAAGACACAAGGAAAATTACAGAATGACTGCCATCAAAAGTGGTCCACATACTTGAAACAGTTCCATATCAACATCAAATATAAGATAGGTTGAACCAATTGTGTCACTAACTTCCTCAGTCGACCTCTAGTTGCAACCTTAACTACTCTTCCCCACTCTTGTGGCCATGAGGCATATGAGTGGCCCCAACTCTACAAGAGAGATCGTGACTTCACTGCCACTTACCAGATGCTAGACACAAGTGTGATTGTCACTGGATTTCATATTCAGGACGAGCGTTTATGCCATCTGTTGGCGACGGAAGTCACTCCCGGATTGCTAACAGGAGCAGAGCCCGACGCCCATAAGTTTTATGTCACGATGGTTTATAAATGGGATGACCGAATGGAAGCCAACTCAAAACAATATCATTCCAACTCCAGAACTAGACCAGGCATGCATAAGTGAGTGAGGACTTATATAAAATTCAGACAGTGAGCTGTAGTAAAGGGTGAACAGGTGGAAGAATTATATAAGAGAAAATAAGAGGTCTGTTATTAACATCAGGTTTCTAACAGGCTGAGGAAGAAGACGTTCAAACGCAATATCATCTTACATTCAAACGCAAAGCCAGAGAATGCAATAATGCAACAATAAATATTTTATCATAACATAACTGCAATAATTCGCACGAATCAGTCAATCACGAACTCTCTTAGCATGAGACAGAAATTAGATGGAGTAAGAAAAATTGTCTATCATAAAACAATATATCTCATATACAGATGCATAACCAGCAAACTAGAATATATGTTAAAACTTTACAGTAGGGAGCTCTGCTCTACCATCGATCCTTACAAAAATGGAAAAACTGCCTACATATACTCTTCCCTTCCTTTTGCCCAGTAGAGGCGTCTCAGAACTTTCAATGGATGGTTTTGCCTCAATCAAATCTGGCCTGCATTGCTCTGTCATACGCTATCTTAATTCGGCATGGCCTGCGCCAGAGGTAGCTGAACCCTTTGAATGTTGACTTGGCGTGTGCAGGTTCTTCTGGCGAGTTGAAGACTCAGCGTGGCTTCCCTGAGGAGAAATGGTACAGGGGACCCTCCCGGGAAGACTTTCGGTCGAGACCTCCATACTCTGCAATAAATGAGTGAGGTGAGGTTT
Source organism: Picea abies (assembly GCA_900067695.1). Taxonomy (NCBI): domain Eukaryota; kingdom Viridiplantae; phylum Streptophyta; class Pinopsida; order Pinales; family Pinaceae; genus Picea; species Picea abies. The sequence continues at coordinate 15,935 of CBVK0101707280.1, read as the reverse complement.
GAGCCACCCTCTCTTTTCTTCATTAATCTCTAGCAGGTATTGGGATTTAACTTACGTTGAATCGACATCTGGAGCATCACAATGCCTTCATTCTGAGATTTAGCTCGATGCTTCGAGGCCCGAGTGGCCAAATGAAAAACATAAACACCCCTCCTCCAGGCCTTCTGTCTTACGACCAGGCGCCAGAACCATGGGCCTGATCCTGGGCGCTATCGGAAATTCAGGGTTCGAGGTTTCGAAATGCATGAAACGAGGGGTGCCTGCTCCTCGAAACCCCGATCTGCGATATGCCGACAGGCTTGCCACCTGTCCCAATGAGATCGGACGGTCTAGATCCGTTTTGACCCATGGCGCTTCCCCTTGCTAAACCCTGGGCAACTAGTCAGCCCCGAAAACCCGATGGCCGTCGATCCGCTTCTATGGATGGATCTCGGCCGCCGATGGCAAAACTTCGCCCACTCACTTGACTTACTGCCAAAAAATGGGATTTTCTCATGTTATGCTCGGGTGCTTCTCATGCAAACTGCTGACCTGGGTACAACTAATCCTGAGACAAGAAATATCGCTAACATTAGGCTCCATGGGGGATAGAGTCATCCCTGCGATGCTCTAAGAACTCCTTCCGCAGCTTCAGTTCCTTACTATTGGGCTATGGAATCACCTATTAAGCTGAAAACATGTAAAAATAAAATACACAAAGGTAAAAAGGACAATATTTACAAACAGAGGAGCCGTCTAAGGCTCAAATAAAACATTTTTTCAGAAAATGCCCATTCACTGGGCTGTTGAAAACCTCTTCACCCTCCAGATCCTACAACCTGTATGTGTTGTTGGAGAAAATCTTAGAGATTTTGAAGGGGCCGATCCAGAGGGCGTCGAACTTGTTGTGCTTGCCTATATCCTGTCTGGGTGCATCCCACTTAAATACCAAATCCCCGATCTCCAACTCCTTTTTCTTGACCTTTCTGTCAAAAGCCTGTTTGATCTTCTGCTAATGACTATAAGTTGCATCCCTCACTTGTTCTCTAATCTGCTGCACTTCAACTATCTGATGAATTCTTCTGATCATATGATCTGGTTCTCCCTCGTAGTCTTGAAAGAACTTTTCCACAGGTAAGGTGAGCTGAGTAGGGAAAATCGCCTCTACTCCGTAGACTAGTTGAAATGACGAAGTGCCCAGAGACTTCTTCATTGTGACACGATTGGCCCACAGAGAAAATTTCAACTTTGAATCCTAGGCTCTTTTGTTGTCCTCCAATATTCTTTTGATGATCTTTATCAGGATTTTGTTGGAGGATTTCGCTAAACCATTTCCCTGGGGATAGTAGGGGGTGGAGTGAATTAGCGAGATCTGGAACTACTCACAGAACTTAATTAGAGGTTCAGATTTGAAAGAAGCAACATTATCGGTGACGATCTTGCTGGGACAGCCAAATTGTCCTATGATATCCTCCAGGAAATTGATCATTACTTTGTGTGATGCACTTCTGGTGGGGACAACTTCTATCCACTTGGTGAAATAATCTGTTGCAGTCAGGATCCATCTGTGTTGACCACTTGAGGGAGGATGAATCTCTCCGATGAAGTCCAACCCCCACTGTTGAAAAGGTGTCGAAGCTATTATGGGTTTTAATGGCAACAATTTGAGTTGTTTCTTTCATGAGAACTTTTGGCATTTGATGCAAGCTCTGATCTCCCTGAAAACATTGGGGAACAAAGTGGGCCAGTAATACCCAGCTCGGTGTATCTTGTGAGTTGTGGTCTTCCAGAAATGATGACCTCCGTAAAGGTCGCTATGAAAATCAAACGTAACCTTCTAGGCCTCCTGCAGGTCCAGGCATCTCAGAAATACCCCTAGAGGGTCTTTCCAGTACAAGGTTTGGTCGATGAGGCAATACCTGACCACCTTGAGCTTTAGATCCCTTGCTTTGTTTTTTCCCAGTCCATTGGGGGGCTTCAACTTCTGCAGAAAATATAGAATGTCACGATACCAGACACATCCTGCGAGCGATAAGCCATCTTGAGAGCATTGGTTGGGCAATTTAGCTTGCTGAGATCCTGGGCGAGTATTGATGAAACTAACTCCCAAGGCTTCGCAGTTGGATTTAGCCAGTAGCTTGGCTAAGCCTTACCCCTTAACCAACTTGGTGGGATTTATCTCTAAGTCAAATTCCAGAATTTTAGCGATCCATCTGCGTCTTTTCCCATCTACGTCGGGCTATACAAGGATGTCCTTCACGGAAGTTGAAGGAATGTATGCTATTACTTTTGAATGTAAGACATAGACTCTGAAAGCTTTGAGAGATTTCACTAAGGTGTAGGCTTGTTTCTCCATGATTTCATACCTACTCTCTATGTATCTTAACGCCCTGCTGAAGAAGGCGATGGGCTGCTCACACCCTTGCTCATTTTTCTGCAGTAAGACCGCCGCCACTGTATCACAGGAAGCAAAAGAAAAAATCAAGAAATCCTTGGAATAATCAGGACTAATTAGCACAGGCACCTCAGTCAATGCCTTTTTTATTCGGTCAAAATATGTCTGGGGCTCAGCGGTCCATTTCACTTCGTTTCCCTTTCTGAGCATTGTTGTGATGTGTTTTACTATTTCAGCAAAATTTGAGACGAATCTCCTCAGGAAGTTAATCTTTCCTAGAAATGCCTAGACCTCTTTTTTAGACCTGGGAAGTGACAGGGTTTGAATCGCCTCCACTCAGTTGGGATCAATTCTTACTCCTTCCGCCGATACTATATGGCCTTGCATATTGCCCTCCATCATAGCGAACAAGGACTTCTTGGGATTTAGGGAAAGACCAAATCTCTGACACTTCAAGAAAACTTTCCTTAAGTGACAGCGGTGCTCTTTATCAGACATGGAGAAGACCGTGATGTCATCTAGGTAGATCACTACGAACTGGTCTTTTTCTCCGATGAAGGCTATGTCCATGGCTCGCTGAAATGTTGCTCCTGCATTCATCAACCCAAATGGAATTTTGGCATACATGAATGTGCCCCAAAGAGTGGTGAAGGTTGTCTTCTCCCCATCCTCAGGCATGACCGATATCTGATTATAGCCAGAAAACCCATCGATCATGGATATCCTGGATGCACCAATTACCCTCTGCAATATATGTTCCATCTTAGGTAGGGGGTAATTGTCTTTCTTTGAGCTTCTATTCAGGTTCCTGAAATCGACACAAAGCCTGATTTCTCCACTTTTCTTCCTTACTGGGACCAAGTTGGCCACCCACTCGGAATATCTCAACAGGACAATGATTCTTGCATCCAACAACTTTTTAACTTCCTTCTCCATGACGGGAAGCAACATGGGGTTTATCTGTCTTAGCTTCTGCCTGAATGGCCTAGCCTCCTCCTTCAACGGGATCTTGTGCTCGATGACAGATGTGTCATACGTCTTGAGGTCTTCGTATGTGCATGAAAACACATCGGCAAACTCTCACAACAACTACGTATATTTGGCCCTCTGTTCTCTGGTCAAACTGCTTGACAATTTGATGAATCTAGGCTCCTCCTATGAACCAATGTTGCATTCGTTTGTATCGGCCTCTTCATTTGAGACCTTTCCCTTTACTGGCACGTCATTCCCATCGAACAATATTTCTAAAGGGACAAGTCCTCTCGGAATGTGATTTTCGAGTAGCTGAATGATCTGATGATTAGCGATTTTATTTAAAAACTCCTCCGGACGAGGGTCACCTTCCAGGTCGGGATCCTAGTCAATATGCAACGCAGAAAATTCGTCAACTGATTGGAGAAACCTTTCGAGTTTTGAATCATCCTTGAACACCTTCCAATGCTTGAAATTGTTTGGCACCGAGGGCCTATATCTTATATCAACATCATTTTTTACCATAGGCGGCAGAGGAAATTTGAGCACACTAGCTGAGACAGCTAAAGAATCGGCCAAAGTATTTTCTCCCCTCGGAATGAAAGAAATGTTTAAAGCCAAGAAGAAATTATCAATAAGGTCCCATACCTCATTCCGATAATTTATGAGCCGGGGATTATGGGCACGATAAGCATTCCTTACCGATTGAATAATCAACTCAACATCTCTGAATATTGCTATCTCTTTAATTCCCATTTCCTTTGTGGCCCTCATACCCAGAACAAGAGCTTCATACTCTGCCACATTTTTGGTGGCTTCGAATTCCATCTTGTATGACAGAGACACGAATTCTTGACAAGGTGATATGAAAACCACTCTAGCGCAAGCGCCTTCACTAGAAGAAGCTCCGTCAAAAAACATCTTCCACACAGAGGAGCTTTGAGGGGAAATCGGATGATCAGGGCTGGGATGTTTTCTGATTAGTAAAGAGCTTTCAGGGGCATCGGTAAGATGCAACAAACTAGACCCCAATTCGGTGTCAAGTGCAAAGATGCGGTGATTGGTAGGGTCTGCTTCATCACTGACAATATAGGCTAGTTGGGCTTCTCTGTATAATCTCCTTTGTTCCCCTCCGAAGACCGGAATGGTAGCGTATGTGAGATCCATCTGTAGTGTCCCTCCAAGTTTTTTGATCCATGATCTAGACAATAGCATAACGAATTTGGGGGGAACGTTGGATACCACAATATCCATGACCACACTTTTCATGGGCAACTGAAACAGGGAAACCACCATGTCTTTGATGACTCCTAAACACTGCACTCTCCTTGAATCGAAAGAATATAAATCATGATAAGTTATTTTCACCTCCAGTCCCAATTCTTCCATGACTATTTTTGGCACAAGGTTATGGGAAGCCCCTGAATCCATGAGGCAGTTATGCAACACTTTATCATGTATATTCAGGGATGTGTAGAAGGGGGGGATGAGTCATCTCTGTCTTCTACCATGGGGCATAAGACGACGACTGACTTCTCTGCTATGAGGGGCTGGTCTGGGCTGTCAAAGTCTCCTTCTTTCCTTCTCGACCTGAGATTATATATGTTAGAAGTGTGACCAACCCTTTGTTCTTTCTCCAACTCATGAATTTGAGAACTCATCACGGATTCTTCATATGTGGACTGCGTCAAATGGGGAAAAGGGGGAGTTTCTTCAATACACTGAATTTCAGGGCCAAACTCGTCTATCTCCTCTCTTTCCTCATGACCAACTAGGTTGTTTTGGAGGGGGTTCGAACCCTTTGATCTTCTCTATCTTTTCCCCTTTGTTCCCTCGGGAAAACCTGAGGCATATTGTTAGTAGGTCGTTTGAAACCTCTATTATCAGTGTTCTGGGGATTTCGGTACATGGGTTTCCCCTCTAATTCCCACCTTTCCATCCCGACAGAAAGCGATTTTAGTGCTCTAGCTGTCTCATCTGTTTGATGGGGCAAGGGAGAGGAACTGGATGAGGGAGCTTCAGGCCTGTTCTTGGACGTATTTCTATCACCTGTGTTCCTGAGTCGGTTGACAGCCAATATGTTAGATTCTACCTCCACGGCCGCATCCTGCATGTGGTCCAACGTAGTAGCTCTTCTCTCCCTTAGCAGTAGGAATAAATCAGGATCAAAAGTGCTGAAGTAAGTGATCTTTGTAGAGGCTTTGGAGGGTTTTATCTTAGCAGGGATTTTGTTGTACATATTATTAAATCTCTTGGAGAAGTCAGAGACAGACTCTCCTTCCTTTCTCTTCAACGACCCAAACTCTGTCATGTAATACATGAAATCTTTTTTATCTCCCTACTGTCTCAAAAAGGTACTATCTAAAGCTTTGATCCCATCAACAGATCCAGGAGGCAGGGCCTTGAACCATTTTCTAGCCTCTCCTTGGAGACTATGGACAAAAATTCTCATCCATACGTCTGCGTTCATGATAACATTATTATCCGCAAAATTATAAAAGGCTATAAGGTGTTCTTCAGCAGCTATGTCCCCCTCGTTTGTAAACTTGGGTAGCTGCTTTAGGTATCCATCTGGTGGGAGGGCATTGAGAAGATGTAGTAAGACAAGAGGAGCATACCTAGCGGCTATGATGGCCTCCATCGCGATCATAGGGGGATTTTCTCCACCCATATGGATATTATGTAAAGGGGAACTCGGAGGAGAAGGAACTCAGAACGTGGATACCAGGGATGAGTTCTTAATGGGAGTGGGAAACAAGAGAGGATTTAAAGAGAAAGCTAATGAGCTCAAGTCACCAGTTGCTCCTCCTTGTGTAGGAGTAGAGAAATCTTTTGTGGTCCTTGGTCTATTCCAAGGTACAGCTTGAGAGGAGAGGGGAGTGACAAGGATTTCTCCCTCCAATCTCGGACCAAGAGGGGAAAACTCAGCAGGAACACTCCCAAAATTCAGGAAACGAGAAACTTCTGAAGGAGGTCTATTAAGAAACTGAGGAGGAGAAAACGAAGTTCTTACAGAAGGAGATAGTGGATTACCTGTTTCGGCGGTGGAAGATTCTTGTTCAGGGGCCTTTCCTTTCCCGAGAACCACCTCTAGATCGGTTTTAGGTGTATCTAGGGGGAGTTGTGGATGAGACCCCGTGTGTCTGCCTCTGAAAGCCACAATTGATAGAGTAGGTTCTCCCAGTGGAGTCATCACAATGGAGTCACCAAGTGCACAGTAACAATCTTTGATAATTCTAATATCTGATGCACCTTCAGAATCAGTTAATCATTGTCGTCAATCCCAGGGAAAATATTCAACTTCATCCACGACAACAGTGCCAGAAATGTTGGCGACGGAAGTCACTACTGGATTGCTAGCAGGAGCAGATCCCGACACCCATCAGTTTTATGTCACGGTGGTTTATATATGGGATGACCGAATGGAAGCCAACTCAAAACAATATCATTCCAACTCCAAAACTAGACCAGGCATGCATAGGTGAGTGAGGTCTTATATAAACTTCAGACAGTGAGTTGTAGTAAAGGGTGAACAGGTGGAAGACTTATATAAGAGAAAACCAGAGGTCTGTTATTAAAATTGGGTTTCTAACAGGCTGAGGAAGAAGACGTTCAAACACAATATCATCTTACATTCAAATGCAAAGCCAGAGAATGCAATAATGCAACAATAAATCTTTTATCATAACATAACTGCAATAATTCACACGAATCAGTCAATCACGAACTCTCTTAGCATGAGACGGAAATTAGATGGAGTAAGAAAAACTGTCTGTCATAAAACAAGATATCTCATATACAGATGCATAACCAACAAACTAGAATATCTATTAAAACTTTACAGTAGGGATCTCTTCTCTACCATCGATCCTTACAAAAATGGAAAAACTGCCTACATATACTCTTCCATTCCTTTTGCCTAGTAGAGGCGTCTCAGAACTTTCAATGGATGGCGTCACCTCAATCAAATATGGCCTGCATTTCTCTTTCATACGCTATCTTAATTCAGCATGGCCCATGCCAGAGGTAGCTGAACCCTTTGAATGTTGACTTGGCATGTGCAGGTTCTTCTGGCGAGTTGAAGACTCAACGTGGATTCCCTAAGGAGAAATGGTACAAGGGACCCTCCCGGGCAGACTTTCGATCGAGACCTCCATACTCTGCAATAAATGAGCGAGGTGAGGTTTGAGCCACCGTCTCTTTTCTTCACTAATCTCTAGTAGGTACTGGGATTTAACTCACATCGAATCGGCATCTAGAGCATCACAATGCCTTCCTTCTGAGATTTAGCTCGATGCTTTGGGGCCCGAGTGGCCAAATGACAAACATAAATGCCCCTCCTCCAGGCCTAGTCTCTTACGACCAGGCGCCAGAACCATGGGCTTGATCTTGGGTGCTATCAGAAATTCAGGGTTCGGGGTTTTGAAATGCATAAAACGAGGGGTGCCTACTCCTCGAAACCCCGATCTGCGATATGCCGACAGGATTGCCACCTGTCCCAATGAGATCGGACGGTCCAGATCCGTTTTGACCCATGGCACTTCCCCTTGCTAAACCCTGGGCAACTGGTCAGCCTCGAAAACCCAATGGCCGTCGATCTACTTTTATGGATGGATCTCGGCCACCGATGGCAAAACTTCGCTCGCTCGCTTGAATTACTGCCAAAAAATGGGATTCTCTCATGTTATGCTTGGGTGCTTCCCATGCAAACTACAGATCTGGGTACGCTTAATCCCGAGACAAGAAATATCACTAACACCATCTATGACACCTCTATGTTCCTTCAAGAAAGCATGCGAAGTTGATATGGGAAGATGAATACAATCGTATGGAAAGACATTTTGGCATGGAAAATACCATGGAAGTACTACATAATCATTTCTACTAGCTGAAGCTTCAACAAGATGTCAATAAGTACACCAAGTCTTGCATTGCCTATACCAATGCCAAACAAGACACTAAGAAGAAAGGCATGTACACCCCTCTTCCTAATCTCAATAGGCCATGGGAACCCATCTCGATATACTACATGTCGGGTCTTCCTTCAACCAAGTATGAAAATGACTTTTTTTGTGTGGTAGTTGATCACTTTTCTAAGATGTCCATCCTCACAACCAAAAAGAATAATATCACAATGGATTCCACTGCCAAGAGATTCTTCGAACAAGTTTGGGTACACTTCAGAATACCATACACCCTCATATCAGATCGATATAGTAGGTTCCTCAACACATTTTGGTCCAGCTTCTCGTCACTGCTGCACACCAAGCTCACCAAATCTACCACCTTTCACCCCAAAACTGATGTCCAGAAAGAGGTCATCAATAGAATGATCATGCATATCTTGTGCATGTACAACTCCAAACATCCGTACACATGGGATGACAGTCTCCCCTATGTTCAACACAACTACAACAAATCCCTTCATTGCTCGATCGATGAGATTCCCTTTTATGTGGGGTTTGGATTTGAACCATTTGGTCCCATTGATGTCGCACTACCCCTTTCATCCACACAGGGAGGATAATCCCATGCTCAATATAAGGCCGAAAAATCCATTAAGTTTATTAAACAAATTTGGCACATTTCACAAAAGGTCCATGATATTTTCTAGAAATCCAATGCTAATTATAAAAAACGGCACAATCAACATTAGCTTCTACACAACTTTTAGGGGGGACATGAGGAACAGTTTCATTTGCAGAAAGAGCACCTTATAGGACCCCATATAAAGATTTCACTTATCTATGGACCTTACACCATCACCAAGGCTATGGGTGACAATGTTTTTGAGCTAAGCATTCCCCCCTTCCTTGTCCTGCACCCTTTGTTCAATGTGGACCTCCTTCAACCATACTTCCCAACATTATTGGATACATCACAGAGCAGAGAAGTTGAGACCGATATATCTCAACCTTGACTACATAGAATAGGCATCCATTGATCATATTAGGGACACTCATATTAGGGTCACTCAACAACAAAGGGTCCAACATTATCAAGTTGTCAAAGCGGGGAAGCTCCTATGCCAAGGAAAGTGGCTTAACTGAGGCCAAGTTCACTAAATGTTTCCCCGTATGACAGGGTCACTCATCCTAATGGAGACCATTTCTTCCTAAGTTGGCAGGACCGATCTAGGTGGATATTGGCATCCACCCACCTTTTCCACTAGCTCAAAGAACAATTTTCATTTTGGCATGTTTTTCCAAGTTTTTCGAGTCCTAAATTTTAATTTAATTAATAGAAGCCAAGTTTTAATTTATCTCTATGTATTTATCTTTTATACATATGTATTCCATTTTGTTCCATTTATAAATCCAAACCACCATCAATGAGTCCTTAAACCACCATAAATATTATCTATCTGTGCGATATTTTTCCTTCAAGTTGAAATATGATCACCATTAGAGGTTTAAAGAACCAAGTATGGCGCATGGGACACTAGACATGGGAAAAAGAGGAAAATCAATCATTATGACCTAAATTAATCTTCTAGGCATCCAAATCCAAGAATAATTCCTTTAACCACTAGTTGTAATGTCTTGAGAGTATCATCTCCCTCATACCTAGGATATGGGAATCATTGTAAGGTTTTTATCTATAGGTATGAATCACATTTCCTAGAACATGGTTCAGGGAGGAAAATTAATCCCCAAGCCTCTTTCTCTCTATCTATCTATCTCTCTCCTACATATACCCCTCTATCCCCCTCACTTTATATCCTCCTCCCTCTCTCTCTCACTCACTCCCAATATATCTCCAAGCCTCCCTCTCCCTCACCCTCTCTCCCTCTCTATATCCCTCGCAACCTCTCACTCTCTTTTTTTCTCCCCCACTCTCTCCCCCTCTTCCCCTATCTCCCTCTATGTCTCCCCTAGTCTCCCCCTCTCTCTCCTTACCTCTCTCTCTCTTCCCTTCCATATTTATATCCCTTTACCCATCTCTCTATCCACCTTCTCTCTCCATATTCCTCACTCTCCCTCCCTTTATACCTACATCTCTTTCTCTCTCTCTCTCTCTCTCCATATCTCCCTCCCTCCCTCCCTTTGTCCATTACTCCTTCACTTTCTCTCTCTCTCTCTCTCTCTCTCTCTCTCTCTATCTCTCTCACTCACTCACTCACCCCATCCCTTTTCCCTCTCCCTCCCTCCACCTCTCTCTCCCTCTACCTTTCTCACCCTTTCCCTCTATCCCTATCTCTCACCCCACTCTCTCTCAAAATACCACCCCTATCTCTCTACCTCCCTCCCTTCAACTCTCTTTCACTCGACCACTCTATTTCTCCCTCCCCATTAAGCCCTAAATAGTTCCTCACTACCCCTTAATTGGGGCATTTACATTAGTAATATTATTTTAATTATGTCAAATTGAGTCCATTAGTTGTAATTGTACCTCCTAGCCTCCTATATATACGAAGGAGACATTTGCATTTGGAATCATCTTGTATTTGGACATTTATGTGGGGTATAAGGAGGTTTCGCCCTTGAAGAGGCTTGTTACCTTAAATTATCTCTTTTTCAAGGCGTTGAGTACTTATTCTGAGGTTTTTCTATGCTATATTGATATTAGGTTCTTAACATATGGTATCAGAGCTCAAGGTCTTGGGGTTTCACTGCTACATCTAAGACACCTTGGAATTTTCACTATAATTGTTTTCTACGACGTTTCAAAATCAACCCTTTGGTGGATATTTAGTAGACAAATCAAGGTGCGTTGGTTTACAATTTTAGCTTTTGAGGCCTTATACTTTAGGTGATACAGTATGTGTAAGATAGGGTTCTAGAATCATCTTGAATTGACTCATTGCGACATTTTCTCTATAAAACATTTTTTGTAACATTTCAGACCTTGAAATCCGAAGAATATTCACATAAATTATTAAGTTATCTATGATAAAAATTTATATTCTGGGTCATCTTACATTTTTAGATACACGTCGTGGAAGGTATGGTATTTGACTAGTCCTATTGACTAGTCTCAAAAAGGTGTTCTAGGTAAAACAATCGTAAATTCTTCATAGAGTATCCAATTTGAGTGAGACTAGTTGCATTGGATAGTGGACAGACTGTAGTATTTCTAGTTCAAGTTTCATAATTTTATATCAATTATTTGTGTCAGACATGCTATACAAGTGATATCTCTTGGAAAGGACAAAAATTAGCAAGTTGTGGGGAAGTTACCATAAATTCTACTTGGCACATCAAATTTTGATCAGACTTGTGGAATTGCAGAGAAGAAATATCAAAGAACTACAAAAAATAAAATTGCATACCTAAAAGGGTCGAAATTTTGGAGATACAATAAAATAAAGATTGTCTAGCAGAACTGCCTCAAAATCAAGGTTTAAAGTGATACTTGGCCAACATGCCACCAAAAAAGGTAACTTCTACACCAAATAAGCCTCTAGATAGTCCTACTTGGACACTTGATAAAGGTGAAGAAATGTGTAGGAACATAAATGATTTACAAAAGAAGACAGTAACAAAATATGAACTAGAAGAGATGATGGATTCAGTGGAAGCTAAGTTGGAGACAATAAATACTAAGATGGATGGTGTGGTAACAAGAGTTGGTTCTAGGTTGTAATAGAGCCAAGCCTTAGCACATTTTAAATGAAAAAATAAGTTACCACTGAGAACTTGATTTGGGTTGTGTGCAGATAAATTCTGAGATAACCACGAACAACTTTTGATTGGAAGTTGCCCCTTCCAACCTAAGAGGGATATCATAAATATATGTCACGATAGGATATCCAATAAGCTTAACAATGGGTAGATTTGTGGGCAACATAAAGTTTTGGGTTTTTAGGGTTGATGGGTTTGACTAGAAAGTAGTCCATTGGGCATGGAATCAAATGATCAAGTAAGTAATAAGAGTGTTTCGGTAATGGAAATCCATGGAGCAGAGGAGAGATAGAAGATGATTACAGAGGGAAGGATTTATAAAAAGTATGGCAACAGAATAAAGAGAAAACATATCAAAATGCAAGGAGAACTTAGCAATTAGTGAATTCCAAGCATAAATCAATGGAAAGAGATAGTTGGGATAGAGAATCTAGCAAGGATGATTTATGAACCTCCATATCTCTGCAAGAAACAACCTATAAACTGTCCAACAACAAAGCATCTAACAAACAAATGAATTCCATTACAAACATAGTTACAAATCAGGAAGCAAATGGAGATAAAACCAAGTGAAATGATGTGAAAACGTAGCAATAAGACATTCTCTGCAAACAAAATCACAAGAATCTCTGATATAGATAAAAAATGCTCTGCACTCTTTTATTAAACATGAAAACAAGTGATACAGCCCAAGAGTACTACTCCTCCATGTATTTTCCCCCTTTCCTTTTACAAATATGCCTCATATATGTATTGAGGTCGAAATCCTCTCTAATCTAAAAGATAACAACAATTACAACCAATTATTGAAACTTTCTGCCATAGCAAATGACCCAAACTGTCGAAAACTAGGGTTGATGTTATGGCTTTGTATCTCTCGAATAGAAATAGTTGTGTATAAAATGAAAGAGGATTTTGTGAATATGTTTATTCTTAGAAAAAACCTCTCTCAGTTCCCTAAGACCCCTTTTCATTTTTCCCAAATCTGCATTTAACAAACATGTGTCAAAACAGGAAAATATGAAATCTAAAAATTAGGGCTCATAGATGGATTCGATTCTCCCAATATATGACACCTATAGGAAAACAGAAAGACAATAATTATCTCTGATGTGTTAGGGACAAAATCCTCCAATCGTTTCTCAAAATGATACTCCAGTCGCTCAAAATCCACATTTGAAAATGATGACTCAACACAGTAAAAACGCCATATTTCTGAAAAAAAACCTCATATTGCAGGGGACTTTTGATTGTTGTACCAAGCTCAAAATGAAATTATGAATACAACACTAGACATATTAGGAGTTTTATATGTCTATCAACTATTCGAACGCGAAAAATGGCCTCTCCATGGCTGAGAAAATTGTGTTTTTCTAAAGCAGTTTTGTATATGATTGGAGTCCCGATTTAGGGTTTTTGGGATTCATGGAAATGAAGAAGTGGTTATTAAAATATTCACATCAGCCAAATATCCGATGGAAAAATCCCCGAAATATATTTTGGCTTTTACATTGCACTCTTTTGGGCCTTTAGGTTTCGGGTATCATGTCCTCAAGAGTTATGACATGCAAGGAATCCTGAATCTAGAAATCGCGATGGGATTAATTATATGATAATCATTTGTTTTAATCTCTTAATTAATCATGATTAACAATTAATCTTTAACCTTTTGTGGATTTAAGTTTCAGGACTTCGATAATACTTGATGCGATAAATCTCGAATCGCGAAATTGCGATGAGATGTATTATCATTAATCTTTCTTAATCTTTATTTGACCCGACTTATCCTTTAATACTTTAGTGAATTTGGGGATCAGGGCTGTAGTTATTAAGATATCTACGTTGGCCAAATCCACGATGGAGAAAAACCCGGACTCATCATCTTTTTCTGGATGTGGATTAATGCTCGGTGTATGCAGTTGTTGCACTGCCAATGCTTCCATTCATTCTCCTAAGTGACCGAAAGCCAAAATTTCAATATTTGTTACAATAGAGGTTCCATCTAGGGATGGTGATTTCCTACAAAGCGCCAAGAATAGTAGACCACATGCCTTAATCCATTGGGCGACCTGAAATCATCCTTATGAAACTCTGAACTTTGTCGCTTTACTTGCACCTTTACGAAACAAAAAATCTCTTATGCATTCATTGGGCTGTGGAGTCATAATGTCTTAAATAAAAAACATACAGGATGCCAAACTGAACTGGAAATGTAATTAAAACCATTGTTGTACTCTAATGCTCAAATTCAAGCTTATTTATATACACCACCTACTCTAATTGATATCACTATTTTTTTTTAAGTATAGGAAAACTTCCAAATCAACCAAGCGAGTATCCGACTAACAAACTTAATTATACTTCCATATTTGAGAAAAAGGATGACAGGAGCAGCTGCAAATTTCAAAACATACCTTGGCAGAAAGTACTTATAGTTTTGAAATTAAGACTTCAAGAAGTTGGAAATAACAAATTCAGTCCCCCATTTTGACTCCATATAAACTGCTACTGGATCGTAGAAGGGAATAGATATACCACTTTCATAATTAATCCATACTTCCTCCTATTGGGCAAGTTGTCTGAAATGTTTTTGTGCACTTTGTCCACTACTGATTTTTCTTCTACTGGTGCAAAAATGTCGCATTGAAACTTACTGGTCTGTTGCTCAATGGTTGCTAAACAGGGAGGAGAGATCAATTGTTTCAGTAACCCCTTCTTATGTCCTTCACCTGTTGTCCAAAGATATTCTTGGTAGATGTCATACATAGGATGATCTATTTCATGATGTTGTTGATTGATTTCCTCTTGAACCAAAGTTTCTTGTTGCTTATCATCTTTAGAAACACTTTCATCACATTCATCAAACAAAGGAGGACTATCGTAAATTTTTGTGTGTGATGAAAAATAAATCTGCTCTTCTTGTTCTTCTGGATATTCATCATAAACAGGTTCAACAAATAACATAGGAGTGTCATCATTCAGACAAATGCTAGGAATATCAATTGTGAAGTTGTCTATCTCAGATCCACACTCCTCCAAATCATAGTCTAAAGCATCTTCGAACATCAAACATTCTTCAAGGTTATTAAACATGACAACCCTATCTTCTTCATGAGACAAAACAATGTCTACAAGATGATCCCCTGGAAGGAAATCATCATCATAAATTGGTTTACTAACTTCCTCTAAAGACCCATGGTTGTCATGATTTAAACTTAGATTTTCATTTTCAGTAATAGAAGAAGTCTCACTCACATGTTTAGGACTATGTGAATACTGCAGATCTATGTAAGCAGGGGTTGCAACATGACTGTTCAGGAGCAGATCTATCTCTTCTTCTGTTAAAGGAGGAGGTGGTCTATGCAATTTCTGGATCAAGAAACTATTGTTTTCTTTCACTTCTGCATGTTGACCATGATGATGAATATCTTCTTCTTGAATGTGATCACAAGAGATATCATATCCTACTTTTTTATCAACCAACTCTTCTTCATATTGATTATCTTCATCGACTTGAGAAATTAATGATATTCCTTCCTCCTCTTCAAGAAGATGTGTTTTATCTGTTTGTCTTATGAATTTTATGTTACAACAATCTTCAAAAAGTATTTCAGCTGAATAGATTCTTTTACAATGCTGATGAAAAAGTATGTGAAAATCTTTCAATGAAGGAATACTAGAATGAGGTAAAGATTTATACCAGATTCTAGCATCTCTTTCTAACGAAAACATAAGTAGTTTCATGAGGACATCTTCATGATGTATATTTAATTCATCCATGAGCTTGTGGAATTAAAACAAGTGTTGGGTGAGATTGTCATCCACATATTCTCCAAATTTAGGAAGGACATCTTCCCAAACTTTAATGTCTGGAACAGTGTTTGGAAAACCATAAACATTTGCAAAGTCCAGAGGATCAAACCTTGCAGCAATCCGAGCGATGAACAAATGTGAGATCGGAAGAG
>CBVK0101707275.1:0-13756 GCA_900067695.1 Picea abies | reverse complement strand
TCGGGAGCATCATCAAATGTGATGCCTTGGTCAGTCTGCCAAAAGATAAACGCTGAAGTAGAACCATCTTCTTTGAAAATAATACAACTTGATCGAACTGATGTAAAAGTTATGGGCGAATTGAAAAATGTTTTGATTAGATTATCGTCTAACCCAAAAGTTCATCAGTTTATTGATATAATTGTGGTGGATATCCCAGAAGTATATGGCATGTTTTTGAGCAGGGACTGGTCGGAGCAGCTGCATGGTTACTTCGCAACGGACTGGTCTCACTTATGGCTTCCAGAGAATGGTAAGCCCAACAAGATCAGGGTGAACCATGAGCGTTACCTCAAGTTCACGGTAACAGACTTGAATGATCCCAATGAGCCATACACACCATCGACAGATTCACCTGAAGTCCAAGGGATGGACACCTACTTCGGAAATTTCATGGCTGAAGTTTCACCTATCAACGATCCACAACAACAATCTGAGATCAACGCACATACACAACCAACAGATTCTATCCAACAATCTTGTGAATCCGATGCAAATCAAATTTGGTCTTTATACTTTGATGGTTCCAAATCGAAAGAAGGAGCTGGTGTAGGCTGCATCATCATTGATTCGGTAGGTAATAAAACATTATTGGCTTGTAGATTAGAGTTTGAATGTACTAACAATATTGCAGAATATGAGGCTTTGTTACAAGGTCTTAGAAAATCCTTAGACATGCACATTCAAAATCTAATTGTATTCGGCGTTTCTGAGATAGTGGTCAGGCAGGTGAGAAATTCTATACATTGTCTTACCCCGCATCTCAAATGTTACCAATCTGAGGTATGGAGTTTAATAAACAAATTTTTTTCTTTTAATATAAACTCTATTCCTAGATCAAGTAATGCTGAAGCAGATCTACTTGCTAATGTGGCCTCTAAACTTCTTCCTGCAGATGGTTTATCCCCAAGCGCATTCTCCGTGGAGCTATTGTTTCGACCATCTATTCCTGACAATATCACAAACTGGAGGGTATTTGATGATGATCATCAAATCATCAAATTTCTGCACATGGAAGAAACCTTTCAAGGCGCCGTGATAGATGAACAAACGCATGATGACAATTTACATAACTTTACGGTAATACCTAATCCGAAATCTCCTGAAGCTCTATCGGACATGGTAAATTTCATACCCAAATCTGTTGTTAGACTAGAAAAGTTTTACGATTTTGAAGATAAATTCAAAAAAACGGTCAACTGCAAAACAAATAGTTCCTCATTGTCCTATGAAAAGGTTAATCTAGGAACTGATAAAAATCCTCAATGCATCAATCTAGGCTCGGGATGTAGTAGACAAGAAAAAGCTGCTTTTGTCAAATTATTTAAGGAATTCAAGGATGTCTTTGCTTGGAATTATGATGATCTTAAAACATTCGATCCTAATATTATTCAGCATGTCATCCTGATGAAGCCCCAAACCTTGCCCTTCCAACAGAAGTTGAGGAAAATGCATCCTAAGTTAGAACTGACCGTACAAAAAGAACTGAATAAACTCCTTAGTGCTAAAATAATTTTTCCCATTAGACATACTCAATGGGTATCCAACCTCATCCCAGTGCGGAAGAAAAACGAGGAAATTCGACTTTGTGTCGATTTCCGGAACCTCAACAAAGCGTCTGATAAAGATAATTATCCTGTCCCTACCATGGAACAGATACTACAACAAGTATCTGGTTCCGATAGGTTGTCCTTACTGGATGGTTTCTCCGGATACAACCAAGTCTTAATGTCTTCGTCAGATCAATTGAAAACTACCTTCCGTACCCCGTGGGGCACTTATGCTTATCGCAAAATGCCCTTTGGATTGATTAACGCCGGTGCTACCTTTCAGAGAGCAATGGATATTTCTTTTATAGGCTTGATCAATCACTCCATGGTAGTATACCTAGATGATGTGACCGTTTATTCCAAAAAAAAAAACTATCATCTAGCTCACCTACGAGCCGTTCTGCTACGATGTCGTAAATACGACATCTCCTTGAACCCTAAGAAGTCCATCTTTGCAGTAGAACATGGTAAAATACTAGGATTTATTGTTTCTAGTGATGGAATGATTATTGACCCCCAAAGGACCGAGGTCATTTCCAAACTTCCCCCACCGACCTCCAAGAAATCCATGTAGTCCTTCCTCGGTCAGATCAATTTCGTGAGAAGATTTGTCCCCAGTTTCTCCGAAATGGTTAGACCTCTCAAAAACCTGATTAAGAAGGACACCCAATATCACTGGGGACCTACTGAAAACCAAGATTTTAATGATATAAAGAAGGCCATAATCGATGCTCTGTCTCTCATGAGCCCCGATTTATCTCAAGACTTCACACTTTATACTTTTGCCTCCGATCGTTCCTATGTCTCAGTCCTTACTCAAAAGAACTCTGAAAACAATGAAGTACACATCGCCTTTATGAGCTCTGCTTTCAAAGGTGCTGAAATTAACTACCCAGTGGTTGATCGTCAAGCCTACGTTGT
Source organism: Picea abies (assembly GCA_900067695.1). Lineage (NCBI taxonomy): Eukaryota > Viridiplantae > Streptophyta > Pinopsida > Pinales > Pinaceae > Picea > Picea abies. Next base: position 11,246 of record CBVK0101707275.1, on the reverse strand, counting down.
CTTCAAGGCAGTTAAGCATTTCTGGTCATATCTTTTGAAGTCGAGGACGAAGATCATTGTCCCCTACCCTGCCGTTAGGAACTTGTTAGTACAAAAGGAGTTAGGAGAGAAAAGAGCCAACTGGGTCACCTCCTTGCAGGAGTATGACTTAGAGATCACCCCAGCGCAGATCGTGAGAGGCCAAGGGTTATGTAAATTGGTAGTTGATTCAGAAACTGAACAACAAGAAGTCAGTGACTCGTCAGACCTAGAACAACACGATCAAAATATGATTTGTTTCACACAAAACTTTGTGAGCCCCTGGTACGACGATATTAGACACTGTCTTCAACATGGATCAACACCTTGTCACCTTGACCCTGCTAAGAGAATATCTTTGAGACTAAAGTCTGTCTCCTTTCATCTAGTCAATGGTATATTGTTTCGTCAAAATTTTGATGGCGTACTGATGCGTTGTCTTGAAAAGGAAAAAGCAGAAAGATTCCTGCTTGAGTTGCATGTGGGAGAAGCTGGTGGTCACTTCGGTGGTGACACCACTGTGCATAAAGTCTTAAGAGCCGGTTATTACTAGCCTACACTTTTTAGAGACGCCCATGCCTTATGTCAAAAATGTACCATTTGTCAAAAAGCATCAAGGCGATTGCAAAAACCAGCCTTCCCTTTGCAACCCGTCACAGTCAATTCTCCTTTCCAGCAATGGGGCCTTGATATCATTGGTCCTATTAACCCTCCATCCTCACAGCAACACAAGTATATTTTGACAGCCACTGACTACTTTACTCGATGGTCTGAAGCCGCCGCACTAAAAATGGTTAACACAAGTAAGGTGATCGCTTTTCTGAACTCAAATATCATTACTCGTTTCGGCATCCTTGATTGTCTAGTCTTTGATAACGCTTCATACTTTTCCTCTCTTGAGATGAGCGAGTTTGCCTTAGAAAAAGGAATAAAGCTCAAGTATTCTGCTAGTTACTACCCCCAAGGTAATGGCTTAGCAGAATCAACCAACAAGAACTTGATCAAGATTATCAAGAGAACTGTAGCTGAAAATCACAAGAACTGGCACAACGCACTACTTAATGCACTGTGGGATGATAGGGTAACACCCAAAGTCTCTATAGGTAACTCTCCCTTTTTCCTTGTTTATGGCAGAGAAGCCATTCTACCACCTCACATTCTTCTTCCCTCGCTCCAATTGTCGCAAAAAGTTCAAGAAGAAGAATGCCCCCCTTTAGAAATCTGTATTAACACGTTGATAAAGCTAGAAGAAGTAAGAACACAAGCCAAGCATAAGCTAAACCAACATCAACAACTAATTAAAAGCTGGTTCGATTCTAGTTCTGCTTCTGATAGAAATTTTGAAGTAGGCGATCTCGTTCTAAAGTGGGACAAACCGCATGAAGGGAAGGATGAACACACTAAGTTTCAAAATCTGTGGCTTGGGCCATTTTTGATTGCTGAAAAGTTGGGTCCTAGTTCTTTTCGCTTGCAAAATCTTGAAGGGCATCTTGACACCTATCCGGTGAATGGCTAAGCCCTGAAACAGTACTTTGCCTGATTTTTACCTTTGTATATTATGTAAATATTTCCTTTTTTCATTTTTGCCTTTGTTTTCGTTTTGGATTTTGATTTGATTGATCAGTTTGGTGTGTTTTTGAGAGTTTTCAAAACATGTGCATGCTTGTACACTGAGCCATTCAGACATAGAACATAGAAAAATCTTTTCGCTGAAATAACTTCTGGAAGATTGTACATACATCAATGATATATATTTCTGAAAATGATTTTGGAAAATGCTTTTGAAAGAATTTTACTAATTTCAATCTCTAAGTGAAGTTCGTTGTGATTATCTTTATCTTTTTACGCTGTCCCTTTTCCGTAAAGGAATGACTCAAGAGGATTTCTCCCTGTCAGAGTAAGTTGTTTTAGAAATAAAACATTTCTGGAGCTGAATCGAGGACAGTATGAAAAAATTATGATGAGGTCTGAAAAATAATGAGAAAATATCAAGATTTTTCAGCGTCACCCCGCTCAGCCATCTATAAAAGAAAAATAAAATATTAATAAGAGTTGTGGGAAGTGTTTGTAAACCCATCGGGATACTGAATAGGTCCGTTGGTAGCAGGGCAATGCAAGCATGGCGCCAAGAAAACTTCGTCGGGGTACTGAACAGGCCTGCTGGTAGCGAAGCAATGTCGGGTAAAGTGAAAATTTGTAGAATTATAAGAAACCTCTTTTAAAAAGTCCTGTATTCTAATCTAGAGCTTCTTGATAGGATAAAGACATCCGAGTGGGTTAAATGGAAACCCTGTTGAGGCTATAGACACCTGCTGGAAGCAGTGGCTATGCCAACAGTATTGAAGATTCCATCATAAAAAATCATGACTCGTTGATCTTTAAGACTGTTATCGGTTTACATCTTTTGAAACATCACTCGAAAAGATACATGATGATGATGCTAAGTACGATTTTTCTGCTTGTTGTTTTAAGTCAAATTTTTTCTTTGCTGTCCTGATCTGAATTCATTTCTTTTGACAGAGATAACTTCTTCACCCAGCGTTTCGCCATTGTTGGCAGCCAACTCTTTTTTTAATTGCTCTTAAAAAAAGCTGCCTACACCCCTTGTCTGATTACGACAATTCATTGTCGCATTGTGCTACTAGATATTTGTTTCAATTTTTGCGACAATTACAATTTGAGTTCGTTTGAGTTTTCACAACTGGAAGTGTGAAAACACCTCTTTCATCGTTTGGACTATCGTCATCTTTGATCTCGACCATCGGTTTATTACATGACTGCGAAAGATTTTTTTTCAAACTTATATTCTTACCTTGATTGCGCATTTAGATCTGTTTGATTGCTAAGCCTATAAGCATGAATATTCATTGGTCTTATTCTGATCTTATAAAGGTTATGATGGAATTGGTCTTATATGTTTTTATTCTTATTGCTATGGGCTCTTGACTCATTTATTATATGAGAAATTCTGGATTGCATTATTCTAAAACTCTTGAATGTAAACATTTGAATATGCAACGAGTATATTGGTAAGTTTATAAAGTCAAATAGCAATGGTTTGAAAGCGTGTTGATGAAATCTTTTTGGGTTTTAATTTTAAATCGATGCTTGGTATATTGTTGGGAAAATGGATATTACATTGGACGAGTCATAACTTTGAATTATGCATTTGCATGATTGAATTAACAGGGGTTTGAAACGATTGATTGACACGATGATCGTTGGATATGGTATTGGATTGAACTGTACACTTGGCATTTGAATGTAACGCGTGGTGTTGGTTCTGTTGCGGGTAAATGGCACGTTAATGTGATTACACACCTATTTGTTGGCCGATACGCAAGGTATAAATGATTGTGGTTTTAACAACACTGTACTCGGCAATTAATACAGTGCGTGGCGGTGGTAATCCCACCACTTTCGCATGCATGGAGTTAATCCCGGTCTCTTCGAGCATTCAAGTTGTTAAACCCTCTCATTTTCACTCTATGTATTGTTTCATTAACTGTGAACCGTACCATGTACAGAAACTATGGCTCCTATTGTGAGGGTCGAGCCCAACGGATTCCAAGCACTGTTGACATTCAGTGGTGCATGTAGCAACCTGGAACAATACGGGTGGCTTGCTTTCATAAGGAAGTTTAATGGCTATGACCTCACAGTGGCCCGACAATTTGCATTGTCGTTCAATGGCTGCAGAGCCAAAGTGGGAGATATCCAGCTTGAAATTATTGAAGAATTTCTCAGTTTGGCCACTAGCTTGCCAGTCAAGGGACATAAATGGTCGAAAAGCTGTAAAGTAGATGATGTCCCATGGACATTGTTATTTCGGTCTCGCACAGTTAGCTCATGCGACAGAGGTTTACCTGTGAAGATGTTGAAACCCCACTGGTATGATCTCTTGATGATTATCAAACGTTTCGTTACCTGTGAAGGTAGGTATGGGTTTATTTTCTTATTCCACCTGCATTTATTAATGGTTTTCATGGGTTTTGAACTAAGTATGCCTTACTATATGCACCGAAGCCTGTTCAAAATGGCTAAACAATACAAGCACAGCCAGGCTGACACTAGCCTATTCCATGTTGGGTTGATCAAAATGGTTTTAGTTTACGAGTTAGGGTTACGTCGTGATTCTTGGCATGATTTTCTCAGCCGTAATGGTTTTGGGGAGTCAAACCCTCCACAGGTAGACAAGACCATGGTGGCCGAGAGAAAACCTACCCCTGTGCCTTATGATGTTTTATTACCTAGACCTAAGCCCGAGTCATCTACAAGTTTGCCTAAGTCTGTGCCAAAACAAACCGAAGTTGTTAAAGCTACAACCCAAAAGACTATATCGAAGACTGGTGTTAATACTCAAGGCAAGAAAAATGCAAGATTGATCTCTCGCATGGCGAGGAACAAGTCTAAGCTTCTTGCCAAAACAGAGCCTATCGTGCTTAGCGAGGACTCTGATTCGGACATTGAATGATTTCTCGTCGAAGAATATCCTTACTCCAAGGGATTGTGTAGCAAACTGCCTCACGATTTCGTTAGGAACTTACCTCCTTGTCTGCGGGATAACCCTGACTTCCCTGCCATCGAACCACCTCATGAAACCCTCGGGGAATCGTCAAAACCCCCTTCTGTTCAACCTGTTGCTGCACCTTGCGATCAATGTGGGTTATGGATTGAGAGATCCTATCTGGATGTACCTACATTGCAATCCAGAATCTACGAGTTGGAAAACCAAGTGTCAGTGCTCACTGGTCAGAATGCAAGAGAACAACCAAATGACAAGAAACAACGAACCACGGGTTCAGTCCTGTTCAAAAACGTCGAGTCTACCACTGCAATTATCAATTCAAAATTGACATAATTCCCAGCAACTGTAATGGTATAAATTTTACTATTTTATATGGCGTGATCATAAGCTTTGTATACATTGTTGACTTGCTATGTCGTGCATTTGTTGTTTGTCAGTTTTGATTATCGATTTCTGGATTGGTTGTGATTAGATTTAGTTTGATTGATCATAATTTGATTTGAATATTCTGTTATTTGATATCTTTTCTATTTTTGAAATACAAACGATATATCTGTTCGATTTGGTTACGTCTTGTGCGATATGATAGGCAAATTGGTTGGTTATGTTGATTATATTTTCTATGTTAAGACCAATTCGTATATCATTTATTTCATGCTAAAGTTTTGAATGGATAACAATAGTAGCTGTTATGATGTGAACTGTATTTCGATGGTAACAAATGTATTATTCGAATGAGATTACAGGGATGGATTGATCGTATCAAGTCGTATGATTTGTGTCTATAATTAAATTCAGTTATATGCCCGATTTGTTGACTCTGTCAAAACCCTTCTTGTCGACTATGAGGTGATCAAACATGAAGACTGTTGAGTCGATATTTGTGGAAATGATTTCAGACTGTTGAGTCGATATTTGTGGAAATGATTTCATCCGATTAAGTTGGAAGCAATTCATATATCATGCTTTTAATTGAAGGATCTCAATCTGCTGTTGTGATTATAATTAGTCAATTACAGTTACGACTATACCTGTGAATTATATTGCAATCCAGCAAATGAGAACTGTGGTTGGATTCTATGGTTACAGTGATGCATGAAATCGTAATGGCTTTCTATATTGTCAATGATATGAATCCGATGTTAATCAATAATGATTGTTTGTATTTCATGCGATTTGGTTTATCATTGATTGCATTCATGGAACAGTCTTGTTAAGATATGATACGATTTTATGCCAATTGGGGAAAACAGAGCATCTTTACTCTATCCCGATTGTATTCTATTTGATTTGGTGTGATTGAAAGGATTATTTCTATTAAATCATTTGTAATTTATAATGATTGGATTCGATTTGATTTGATTGTATATCTGGTCATGTTTACTATTCTAGACCAGCTACAAAATCAGAAGATTTTGTAGCTAAGTCTATAGAGTTATTTTTTCTATTGTTTTCTCAATAAAATACTCCTCTAACTTGATCTTTGTGTCTATTACAGGAAAATTTGAATTTGTTATGGATATGAGGAGCAGTTGGAAGATATCTAAAAGATTCCTCTTACATTTTTAGTTACTTAGTTTAAGAGATTTTTGGGACCATTCCCAGATTGTGTAAACTGTTTGCTATTATTCACAAGGATGTTTTACCTTGTGAGAAACTTATATAAACCTATGGTTTTGTAATAATCGATCATCCTCAGTTGGGGAGAACAAGGATATGGAGTTCTGATTCAAACTGGAGTAGAATTGGTGTTTTGTCATAGCTTTCGCTTTTCAATATATCGACACTTTGTTCCATGTTTTGTATATCAACTTGTTTATGGTTTAGTATTGCTTTAGCTACCTGAATCAAATGCAAATGATATAATTTTATTTCTGTTATCCATATCTTGTTTCTTCCAAATAGATAAAAGACATAACAGTTGTTAGTTCAATTTGTGAATCATAGCTTTGTCTTCTTCATAAATCGAACTGTAATATATGAGTTTGTTGCATAATAGGTTTCCCCTTTTGCAGGAATTTGTAATCAGAAAATTGTTATGATATTCTTTTATGTCTTGTTTGTCCTGTAATATACTTCATGAAGCATCATAGATGATCCTTTGCGAAAATCTTAAGGACTTAACGGTGTGAGTTTCCCTCCTCCAATCAGCTTAGAAGTCATCATACTCAGGGCAGACTTGGAGCATTTCCAGGTCAATTAGCATTTAGTTTACTGCTTTTATTAAGTAGTTTAATATAGTTATAATTTTGATCTGTTTAAATTCAATTAGTTTACTTTCTTATTCATAAATCATAAAATCGAAAAAGAGTTATCTTCGCTGTCGTGGGACAGCAAGAAAATTAGTTTCACAGGTTTTATTCAAATCTGTAGATTGTATACAATGTATATTTGTGAATAAACTGTAATTAAATTGATAATTAGGTAGTTGATTTGAGTTATTAGTAGTTTGTAGGTAGTATTGTTAGAATAATTAGCATTTAGTATATTAATTCATAGTCTTTGTTTTATTAGTCTCTAGTTTCCTTAGTTTAGATCACTTAGCTCAGATCAATTTTTCTCTTTGGTTTTCTTAGGAGACCTTAGAGCGGCCAACGAAGCCGTTAAACTCGTCAGGGTGGTCCATTCCAAACGACTTGGGTTATTTAGACAACCCCGGACCGGTTCCACTCTCCCACCACTCTCCCAGTTGACGGATGGACTGTTTCGCCCGTCAACATGGCTGTGTGACTGGAAGTTGGTTCTTCCATCCATGTGGTGTTGGAACACTTAGTAAGTTGGTGCTTCCATCTTGTGGGTCCTAGAGAAACCAGGGAGTTGGTGCTCCCAACAATTTGCAGCTTGTAAAACAAAGGTGGTATCCTTACAAAGATTTGGTACTCATAATAATGATAATGTATAGAAAATAAAGACTACTTATCATATTAAGAAGAAGAGGTTTTCTCCCTTTATTTGTTTCCTCAGGAATATTTGTCTCTGTATACTTCATGTGTGTGATTGATGTTGAATACTCTATTGATTGCTTCCCTGAATTATTGTGATCATCATTGAGTGTTCTGTAATGATTTTAGAATGGTTATAATTTTTTAAGCACAATAACAAATGATTCACCCCCCCCCCTCTTAGTTGTCTAACACCTTTTTCATTTCATAAAGGGGTTTGCACCAAGGCTGCCCCTTATCCCATTTATGTTTCCTTCTGGTGGTAGAAGGACTGAGTAAAGCTATAGATTCAGTAGCCAAGGCATGGAATTTTCAAGCAATACCAGCTGCACTAGGGATGAGGATCACTCGTCTCTTATTCGAGGATGATGCTCTTATTTTTCTTAATGGGTGAGTTGGAGATGCAGAAAATCTAGATGACATTCTATCATTGTTCCTACTGGCCACATGGATGATAATAAATGATCAATAATCAACCATCACTACCTCTGAAATGGATGGAGAGGAAATGGTAGTATCTTAGATATTTTTTCCCTTCACTTTTCAGGATATTTCATAAGGACTAAAATATTTGGGTTTTCAGTTAAAACTGAACAGTATTGGAAATGGTTGATAGCTAAATTAGAGAAAAGATTAAATTGATGAAGCTTTAGATGGTTATCTAGAGAAGGTAGACTCACTTTGACCAAATCAGTTTTGGAATCCATACCAGTTTATTGGATGTCACTATCATTGATCCCAAAAGGGGTACTAGAAAAAATAAGAAGGATCTATTATCATTTCATTTTGTCTAGGATTGGAGATAAGTATACTTATCCATGGGAAAAGGGGGAAAATATTGCAATGCCAAAAGCTTTGGGAGGTTGGGGGCTCAAAAAAAATTTCTTGTTTCCCAAGGCCCTTGCAACAAAGGCTTGTTGGAGGCTCATTTCAGTATCTAGTCTGTGGTATCTTGTATTCTCAAAAAAATATATCTCCCCAACTTCAATTGAAGATTGGATCAAAAACCCAAACAAATCTGCAACAAATGGTTTGATTATTTGGAAATCGATGATCTCCTCATTCTCAATGGTCATGGATAGTCTTACATGGAGGGTGGGTAAAGGAAATCATCTTTGTATTGGATTTTATCAATGGCTAGGGTTTGAGAATTCTCATATTCATATGGAAGACCTAATTGACCAGCTTCACAGGCAAGGTATCTTCTACCTCTATTAGCTAGTTGATCCTCTTACAACAAATTTATGGAATCAAGGATGGAAAAATGCTACTTTTATAGGATTAAACAAGATTCATGTGGATCTGATGAGAAACTATATTGTAGCACTCAAAAGAGGACATATTAGACTCACAGATAGGGAATATGAATTAGTGTGGAAGAAATATCCCATAGGCTTGTATAATCCAAAATCGGGTTCCATAGCTCTTAATATAGACCCCTTACAAAAAAATCCCAAATGGTGGTGAAAGGGCCTTTGGAAGATGAAATGCCCTAAAAAATCCAAAATATTTATGTGGGAAGCCTTGAATAATCAAATTCCAACTTGGGAAGTCTTGATTAAGCGTCAAATAGAAGGTCCAGGGAGATGTGCTCTTTGTAAAAATGCAAATGAATCCACCTTCCATATCCTAATCACATGTCCTTTCACCATGATAGTATTGACAGAAACATCGAGTAGTCTCAGTCATAATTGCATATGGAATGGATATTCTCTAGAGTTGGCATGGAAGAACTGGACATGTGACCCAAGAAATAAGGAGATAAAATATCTCCCACTCCTAATAAGTTGGGGAATCTGGCTAGCAAGGAACGCAAGAATTTTTAAGGAAAAATCTTCAATTCCATAAGTAATTGTAGCACAAATCCTATCAATCCTATCCCATTTTCCCCAGCCCAAATATGCACTAGCGTTATGGGTAAGGAAACAAGAGGTTATAGAATCATCAAAACCTTGGGCATTTTTCGATGGAGCCTCTCAGAACTCCAATTGTGGAGGAGCAGTTGCTCTATACTTATTATACAATCATATTTTTCATTTAAAATTGGATTGGGCAGGGGTACAAACAACTATGCTGAACTCATGGTGCTGAAGCTTTTACTTCTTTTCACCAGAGAAAAAGGAATACAAAAAATTCAAATTTTTTTGGACTCTATGAATGTCATTAATTGGACAAGAAAACATCAAACTTGTCACAGTATTTTTCTTTGTCCTATTCTAGAGGAAATATTTAGACTGTTGGACACTTTTGATACTGTGGTTATCTCTCATGTATATAGGGACAAGAACTTGGTAGTGAATTCATTGTCCAAAGATGGATTGCAGCTCTCTTAGGGACAATGGCACATTACTGAAACAAAAGGGGAAGACACAAATTCCTTTTATCATAGGACCTTTATAGAAGATCAAGGGCACTTGCAATACTGAAGACATTTTGACATACAAAAATCATCTTGAAAGAAGTTTTGATTAGCGCTACTTTTCACTATTTCAACCTCTTCATGGATACTTTTCTCTTTTTTTCTGCACAAAATTTTGTTCATAAATATCATTATACATCATCACTATTGTGGTTGGACATTATGAACAAATATCGGATATCAAAAGAGGGTAGAAAAAAACCATAAAGGTCGTGGTTTTATTTTTTTATATAAAGGACTCATATTATGTAGATAGTATATGTACACCTTGTTCTAGGTGTGATTTTGTAATTTGCAATGGTAGACAAGGCAAAGTGGCCTTTCAATAGTCAAATACTTTATTGTTCCTTACACACACTTTTGGGGTATTGTGCTTCAGAAGCACCTGCAAAATGTAATTTTGTCTCTTACAAGGAATACAGATACACTTTTTTCTAAGGAAAAAAAAAACAAGGGGAGAGCAAGGAAAAATATCATTGGTGCTAGACAAATAAGGTTGGGTGAATTCTGGAGCATGTTGGAATGTTATTGAACGATTTTGAAGCTCAAAATTGAAGAGCCATGTTTTCAAGCTCGAAGAGTGAACTCCTGGAAGAGTTTCATTGTAACAACAAGTGGTTGTTGTTTTTTTTCCTGGTATATTTTCCTGACAATGAGTTCCCTTGAGTTCCCATCAAAGATATTCTAGAATTCCTATGCTAGAGAGACCCTAATAAATGAATGCAAGCTTGAGGGACTGAGAGCATTGAAGGGGTACATTCCTTGGGTTGGGTAGGTCAAGAGGAAGACAACTAGAAGAAATTTGGTATAGTTGTAGGAGAATACCAGTGGGTTGTGGATTTAGAGATGTGAATGGATTGTTAGAGGCACCCTTCTCTTGTGGATTTCTAGCTCCAACTTGGGGGTCACTTGTTGTTGACATTTGGAACAATATGTCTATGGTTGAGTGAAATTTCCTTCCCAAGAAGTTGGTTTCACAAACAATTTAAAAAGATAAGTGTTTATCTATTTTTCTAAGTTATCTTAAGAGTTTTATGGCTTTGTTTTATCCTGTACATGAGAATGGTTTTTATGTGTTATTATAGATGTTTTTTGGATGCATCATGTTATTTTAGAATTCTATAAAAACATTTAGTTATGGGTATCAGATTTTAGTTAAAGATGTGTTTAATTCATAGCTGGTAAGATACATGAATTAATTAACAAAATAAATATTCAAATTTATGTGTTTTTAATGTTCCCTGGTTAAGTTGGGGACCATTACACAAGAGAAGATACCCCACTTCACTCTTCCAACCCATTTTCACCACTACCCCACTCACCCCCCCCCCCAAAAAAA